>APFE030375046.1:26405-64688 GCA_000404065.3 Pinus taeda
CACAAAAAGCTGGTCAATGCACCTTGGGCAAACAAAGTAAGTCAAAAGAAATCTATAGGCATCTCTCCTTTTGAGCTCGTGTATGATGTGGACATAGTCTTCCCAACCTCTCTTGCAGTCCCGGTGGTTAAACTCCTACAAGAAGTGGGCAGCGAAGATGATCATTTGCAATGGAGAATCAATCAAATGATTCATTTGTAGCAAACTAGAGAGGAGGTATTTCAAAACACTTTCAAGTTGCAAGAGAGAATCAAGAAGATATATGATCGAAAGGCAAAGGTAGACAAGTTTCAAATAGAAGACATAGTGCTGAAATGGGATGCAAGGAACGAAGAAAAAGGTAAGCATGGCAAGTTTGAAAATATTTGGAAACGACCTTTCAGGATTGCTGCATATCGGGGCCAAAATGATTTCCTTTTGCAAGAAATGAATGGAGAAGACTATCCCGGTGGGTCGGTCAATGGTCGGCTACTCAAACGGTACTATTTGTGAAGTGTTTTCTACTGTCATATGTATCATTGTACATACCGGTTTGTTTAAATTCCATTGCGAGTGTGTACTTTTTTCATTCTTTCAGTTTGGGGACCGAGGTGAAGGCTATAAAACTGAGTTTTGATTTTAGTTTTGGTTTGGTTTGTTTGAGTCAGGTCTTTCAGTCGATTTCAGTCTTGAAATTGGGTCAGTTTTGAGTCACATTTCAGTCCTGAAATTGAGTCAAGAGTCTGGTTTTGGTTTGTTGAAGTTATTGACTCCATAGCCCAATGGACGAAGGCACTACCTGCTTTCCCAAAGATTTGTAGTTCTTGGCACCTCCAAGGAGCTACCATCCCCATTGGAGCCAATGTTAGTTTTGGTATCTTCATCCCTCCATCAGAGATCAAAATCTCTTGTTGCATTGCATATTAGGTGTCTCGCTCAATCAACTGCATTCCATTAGGAGCATGGATCATCTGACAGTAGTGGCTTGTTGTACATTTTCCCTCATGTCCTTTACTTGCTGGCCCATTTCCATTCATCAAGATCATCTGCAGACACTTTTTGTCTTTAAATTTGTAAGTCATTTCTAGGGTTTCAGTTTCATTATGTCTAGGGTTTCATCAAAAAGGTCTTCAAAATGTCCAATAATAGTCAACAGGCGCATGAGGAGGTTGAATAAAGTTCCAGTACCAATAAATTTCATAATCAATTGCTCAAAAATGTATTTTTCCTCAAAACCCTGTTTTGAGGAAAAACAGAGTATCTTAGGTTTTTGTTGTATAAATTCATGTATTTTCAGTTCTATTATATGTAAATCACTTCAGTGGCAACCCTGGTCACCTTGCCAAGCTTCAGCAACTCCATCCTCTGCAAGGAAAACAAAAAAAATCAAGTCATTCAGTTCATCAAAGGCACAAATAAAGTAAACTGCCCAAAAAATAGAGTTGAAAAAGTAAGTCACATTGCAAACATTATAAAAGTGGGTTTTATGAAGGGAAAATCAAAATCTCTTGTATATAAATCATCTTTACAACTCAAAAAGCTCATTGGCACTTAAAGAAGAAAGATTGAGCAAAGTGAAGGTCGTGTTGGAGAAAGGAAGCAAAATCGCAACAAAGAGTTCTAGTTTTGGAGGCGTGGCACATTGGGTGAGAGGCGCGGCACATACAAGTGACGCGGCGCATTGGGCCGCCCTCCACAATGTTAAATTTGTACTGGCGCAGCGCATACAGGAAGCGTGGTGCCTTGGGTTTGTGGCGTAGCGCATAAAGCTGCCAAGCCCGATTTCATCATAAACTCCCTCAAATTGCCAAAATTGCTCAAATCTTCTAGTGTGCAAGTAAGTCAAGCCATTTTCCTTGCTAGTGAAAGAGTTTTTCTTAAAAAATTTATGGTGGTTTAGTGTAAAAAAATTCAAACCCTACTTCCTTGCAATTTCTCAAAAAACGATTGCCTAGGGTTTGCATTTGTCATTTTGCTGCCAAGTCCACTACACCATTCCCTTACTCCTTGACTCCTCCATTTATTTTCCCAGTTCATCCACTCATTCCCTAACTCTCATATTCCTAAAAAAAAAATCATTCACCCTAATTTCTATCCCTAAGCTTACATATTATTCGCCAATCCCCTATTTCCCAAAAAACATGTCATAACATTCCCAAAACCCCTCATACCCTCTCCTTCCACAGTCCCTCATACATTCTTACCCTTAGTGGTTGAAACTAAAAACACCATAAAAATATTCATACTCATCAAGAAAACTCACACACTAGCAAACATGGAGTCTGATCCTTCATATGACCGAGATGAAGAGACACACAGTGACTCTCCTACAGAAATGCATGCACCAAGGAGAGCCCACAAGGGTGGCAAACATATATGAGAGGAGCCTACTACACTTGTCGAGCTGCAAGCCTGCCCTCTTGCCATCACGTGCTTCCAACACAAATCCTATTACCAGTTCTGTGTGATGGTTGCTAGAGTCCAGTATCATCATGAGTTGGCCAGGTTGTTTGTGCTTCATCTGCATAATGGCCAAGCCACTCTAGCTGGTGTAACATTCACCTTAACACCAGAGTCTATTTCTCTAGCAACCGACATTCCTAATATTGGAGAGCAATGGAATAAAAGGCAACAAATTGATAGGGAACATTATGAACCATACATCAAGTCCGGTTATTTGAGACAACTCAGCAAAGTTTTTCCCTTTTGATACCTGAAAGATTCATATGCTCCTGTGATGAAACTTATAATGAAATATTTCAGCTGTGAGGGCCGGTTTTCTCGCCTATATGCCTATCATATCAGATTGTTGATGCACTTTACCAAGGTGAAAATGATGAATCTCCCCTACTTCATGTGCCGAAATATTGAGAAGATGACCACCCTAGTACAACAAAAGACTACTCAGCAGCAGTTTAACAGTATATATCATTTTGCTCTCATTAAAATTGTGGTCATGCATCAGCGTGGTTTGCAGGGCATCTCGTGGGAGGATTTCATTTCTCATGAGTTCTTCATAGCTCCTCATGGACCTCCATAGGCTTTTCATGAGACAGGTGGACCTTCACATCAGTAGGAGGGTCATGAGACATAGACCGCTAGTGTGCCGGTGTTTGTCACCGATCAAAAGGGCACTAGACGGTTGTTTGCAGCAGCAAAGCGAGTACTATCTCCACTCAGGGTGGAAGGGGTCTCACTTCCTTCATCATCATAGCAGGTTCAGGACAAGGGCAAGAGGCCATTACATGATGAGCAGCCTTCAAGTGAGTAGGAGACCGATTTCATTCTCATTCAGGATGATGACACTGATTTGGGCCCACAAAGCTCAAAGCTCAAGGAGGTCATCCAAGAGCAAAAGGAGGACATCAATGCCTTGTTCCTCAACTTAGAAAGATCTAAATGGATAGTAAAGTACTTGGAGCAAAGAAACAAGCAGCTAGAGGACCAAAAAACCATTATGGAGTTGCAAAACATACGAGAAAACTGCCAAGCTGCCAAGAAGAGGAAAGTGAAGCTCACATCACTTGAACAAGAAATCAATGCTAATCATGAATCTTGGCTTGAAAGGGTGAATATCCACTTAGAAATGTTGCTAGAGAAGGCTAACAGGGAGAAAACAATGTTGAGGCATATGGCCTACCATTACATGGTGAGGAATAAAGGGTGCAAGACAAGAATCAGAAGCTTAAAAGCAAAGTTGAAGAGGGCATCGAGGAGGCAAAAGGAGTAAGATAGACTTTAGATATTGGCTAAGGCTTCCTTGTCCCAACACAACACCTGATGAAGAACACTCAGCCCAAATTTCAAAAAATTTGGGACACTTTTTGCGTTTTTGGAATTTTTGGGCTAAAACACAGAATTTTCTGCCCAATGCGTCATGCCACCTGGCGCTCGCTTTTGATGGAGCTCTAAAAATGAGGAAAACTCAGCACTTTTGGATTTTTCTTGGAAAAATATGCATGCCTACAAATGGGCAAGAAATTTTGACAGGTTTTGAGCCCCCAAAAAGGTCAAAAACACCCTAAAAATGACCTTTCTGCCTCTATTTGGACACACAGGAAGCAGTGTTGGGAAAACTCAGTTTTGGAGGGGAAAATGGAGGACAAATTTAAATTTTCCACTTTTTCTAGAAAGTAGACAGGTAGACCTTTCCAAAAAGCACACTTGGAGCATATTTGGACACCGGTAAGGCCTCCAAAAGTGGCTGCAAACAGGCGTGAGGCATAGAGAAATCAGCGCGGCGCATTGGGGAAATTTTGCTTAGTTTGACCAAGTATACTTTGTTTTTCGCCTAGTTACTTGACAGTTTGACTTTTCTCCTTCTTAATGTCAAAATTATGATGTAATTTAATGTAAATTGATGGATCTTGATGTAATTATGTCAAATTTTCACTCATGGAGGTAGATTCATCTATCAAAAAGTAATTTACAACTGAATGAATCAGTTCCCTAGTTTCTAGAGGCAAGCTGTTCCACTGCCTAATTTTTGGTTCTCAATTTAGAATTAGTTGGAACAGCTCCTAAACTTATGAGCTTGACCCTTAGAGGCTAGGATGAGTTATGTTTTGTCTATATCTTGTGATTTTTTAGTCATTATCATGGTTGGACTTTTGAGAAAGCTTGAAGCTTCATTGTATTCACATTTCAGCAGTTTTGGCTAAGGAAGAGAGACCAGGGTTTGCAACACTCTTTGGGATTCATGTGGCATTTTGTTTTGGTATAGTGCTTTCTTCTGTAATTGTGAATTCACTTATCTTTTATGTATGTCATGATCTATCTTGTTTCTTCTTAACTAAAACAAACAAGAATATAGGTAGAATCCATTGAAATTGCAGTGCTCTACCTAGGTTTTGCTTAGTTATTGATGTTTTTAGCTGTTTGAAGAGGATCCCTGAGGTTTTCTTGCCCTCTTCAACTCCTCACCTATCTAATCTCTCCATCTCATTCGATTTGAAGTGCCAAATCAGTTGCCTACCTTGCCCCATTGAGATCTCTGCAAAACTGAGCCTCATTCCCCAGACCCAAAAACTGCCTTTCCCGTTGAGCCAAAAAAACTTCATCAAATTCAATAATACTCTTTTGCACACATACCTAGCCTAATATCAGTCATCTCAAGCCCTTATTGATCATAATTTACTGAGATTGACAAGAGAGAGCCCTCTCCCGACCTCGTAGGGCTAGCTACTAGGTTAAGCGTGGTTTGATGTTACCCTAGATCCTACCTTTCTCAACCTAAGGTAGATTTAGACCCTAACAGTTGGGAAGGAAAATAAATATATGGGAAAGAAGGCCCAAAGAAACCCAAAACAATGGTAATAAGAAGGACTTAAGCAAGATAAGATGTTTTCACTGCCATGAATATTGGTACTTTGCTACAAAGTGTCTGCACAATAAGTCTGACAAGAAGTCTTTAGGAGTAGAAGTAGGTGAAGAATTGGCCTCAAAATTGAAAATATACTTCACCCTGATTGCATGTATGGCTAGCACCATGATGGGGAGTGTGTGATACCTAAATCCAACTGCCTCGTTCCATTTGACATGATGCAAACAATTCTTTAGTAATCTGTAGAAGAAGGATTTCCATATGCACATAGAACTTGGTAATGATGGGAGGTAAAGTGCCACTTGAATTGGAACTGTAACCTTTAAGAAGGATTCAGGTTCCCATCTTCACCTGAAATATATTATGTTTGTACCTAGGCTAAAGAAGAACTTGATCCTTGTAGAAATATTGGAGGATAGAGGCTATGATGTTATTTTTCTATAAGGGGAAATACTTCCTAAAACATGTAGCTACCGTGAAAGTGAAACATGTTGGATTTAGAGTGAAAAATATCAATAAAATTTAGGTGGAACTTTGCGTTGCATTGATTATTAAGGCAGATAAAGTGTAGAGTTGAGATATTAGAGAACTATGGACTAGGAGATTGAGTCATTTACACAATGGGGCCTTAAAAATCATGCAATAGATTATCATCGATCTCCCTAAATTCTCCCTTGGCCAGCATGATGTCTGCAAAGGATGCACATTCTGGAAATATTTCAAATCCATCGTCTAGGGCTGAGATAGAAAAACTAATGCAATCTTGGAGTGATTCCACTTTGATGTATGTGGACCCTTTTCTATAGCCTCTATAGAAAAACATAAGTATTATGTAATTTTTGTTGATGATTTTTCTAGAAAATATTGTATTTTCTTCACAAGGAAAAAGGATGGGGTGTTTTCCAAATTTATTGAATTTAAGGCATTGGTTCAAAAGGAGATTGTGAATAAGGTGAAGGACCTGAGAAGCGATAATGGAAGTTAATTTTTTTCTAACGCTTTCAATGAATTGTTGTGTCAAAGAAGGGATTATAAGAGAATTGGCAACACCCGATAAACCACAGTAGAATGGGTCTGTTGAGAGCAAGAACATAAGAATAGTTGGAGTTGCAAAATCTATGTTACATGATTAGGGGATGCCATTACATCTATGGGAAGAAGCATGTAACACTTTGGTTTATTTGTAGAATCAGAGCCCTCATAGAATACTTGGTATGATCACACTGGAGGAATATTTCTCTAGGAGAAAGCCTGATGTATCTCATTTTTGAATTTTTGCAGCCTCTATGTATTATCATGTCTCCAAAGATTCGAGGAATAAATTGGAGCCTACAACAGAGTTGAATTTTTTTGTAGGATACATCGAAAATCCACAATATTACCAGATGTATTTCCCTCGTGCAGAATGACGATAGTGATAAGAGATGTCAAGTTTGATGAGGAGAAATCTATGAGAAGATCTCTTGCACAAGAGATATATATCCCATCGAAGGAGGAGCTTCTAGCTCCAAAGGGGGAGCCTCAGGAAGAGCATCAGGATGTTATGGAGCAGCCACATATGGAGGAGCAGAGAGGATGTCAAGTGGAGACACCCACTCAACCAGAATCATCTAGAGAAGAGAGGAAGAGAACTAGAGAAGATGATAGGTTGGTGCAATGTTCTAGGGAGAATGTGAGAGCTCCTATATCCTTGTGTAGGTAGAGGAGGTCACCATAGAGGTACACAAGGTATATGGTGCTCATGATAGAGCTCATTGAGACAGAGCATTCTTCATTTGAGGAAGTAGTTTCTAAACTTGTGTGGGTTGATTCCATGGCGGAAAAATATGAATCCATCATGAAGAACAGTGTATGGGAAGTGGTACCGAAACTAGAAATTAAATCAGGGGTTGGTTCCAGAAGGGTCTTTAAAGTGAAGCATGTTGTTGATGGGAGCATAGAGAAGTACAAGGCTAGATTTGTGGCCAAAGGATTCTCTCAAATAGAGGGAGTTGACGATGAGGAAAATTTTTCCCCGACGGCAAGGTATTCCTCCATCAAATAAATTCTTGTATTAGCACTGTAGATGGGGTGTAAGATCCACTAGATGGATATGAAGACAACATTTCTCAATGGAGTGGTTGAGGAATAAATTTATTGAACAACCAGAGGGATTTGAGACATATGATCGGGAGTCACATGTCTGAAGACTCAGGAGAGCATTGTATGGTCTCAAACAAGCACCCCAAGCATGGTACACTTGGATTGACACATATCTCAATGGATTAGGCTGCACCAAAAGTGAAGCAGATGCCAAGCTCTATCACAGTATGGTAGATAGAAAATTTCTTATACTTGTTTTGTATGTTGATGAATTAATTTTGATAGGTGATGAGTAGTTTATCCACTCTTGCAAAGAGGATATTGCAAGGGAATTTGAGATGAAGGACATGGGCTTGATGCATTAATTCCTTGGGCTAGAAGTTGTATGGGAGGGTGATGGTGAATTTTTTGTGTCTCAAGGGAATTATTCCTCTGAAATTCTTTAGAGATTTCACATGTAGAATTACAATCCTATGGTCACACCTTTAGCTACAAATTGGAGGAAGGAGGATGCCTTTTCTAGTGAGACAGGTGATGCTACCATTTACAGACATCCTATAGGGTCTTTGATGTATCTTGTGAACATAAGACTTGACATGCGCTATGCAGTAAAACAGCTTAGTCAAGCTATGGTTAAGCCTACCAAGTTGTATTGGGATGCATCAAACCATGTGTTAAGGTACCTCAGAGGCACTACTGAGTATGGTTTACGGTACAGGAGGATAAGGGGAGTAAAGCTCCAAGGCTTCACCGATGTATATTGGACATGGAGTCCATCAAATAGGAAAAGTACTTCAAGTGTTATCTTCAGTGTTGGGTCTACAACTATTTCTTGGTATAGCAGGAAATAGAGGTTTGTGGCACTCAGCACAATAGAGGCTGAATACATGGTTGAAATTCAAGCTGCAAGTGAGGCCATATGGATGAGGAAAATACTTGTGGGTATTTTCAGTCTAGAGATGGATTTGATAGTGATTTATTCTAATAATCAGAGTTGCATTAATATCTCTAAGAATCTGGTATTTCATGACAGGTCCAAGCACATTGATATCCGGTACCATCACTTGTGGGACTGTATGTAGAGGAGAATTATGTTGCTACAGTACATTCCAACTAAGAAGTAGGATGCTAACATCTTGACAAAGGCATTTTCAAGAGGTAAATTCAAATTCCATAGGTGCAAGATAGGGGTGGTGCAAATTTCCTTTCCCGTTAAGAGGGAGTGTTAGAAATTGTAGCAAGAAAGGCTCAATTTGACTTTTCCTTAATCAAATTGAGTAATTCGATTTTTGAAATCAACAGGACAACTTATATTGAAGTTAACTAGTGTGATATGGCTTTGTCACTTAGTTAGATCAACAAATTCAAGTTTAGAGGCTTGGAGTAGAGTTGTGCATGTGTTGATTGCTAAATTTTAGTAATACAATTTAGTTATTTTCAGTTGAACTCAGTTAACTGGCCTGTAATCGTTAATAGAGTTAGTTGAAGTTTAGTTGTGTAGTTAATACTATTGTCAACTCACATATCTGACAATTAAATAGTCAATCAGCCCAAAATAGCCCACACATGCATGGAATTCGAATTACCTAGCTGGAGTGGAGGAAAAGGCAATTTGTAAAATTATTTGTATACTAAATTAAGTGTACATATTTTTCACTTGATGTAGGTGATCATTCCTTGGGAATTGTGCAAGGAAATAGGGATTTCCCCTATTGTTTAGGAGCTCAATTTCTCCTAGATTTCTCAAGGAAATAAGAGGAAGTTGAGGAGATGGATAGGCTAAGTGTTGGCCAGAGTTAGTCATTCAATAGGAGAATAGTTTTACATTGCAGGTTGTAGTTCAAAGTTGAAGAAAGTCATTGTAATAGCTTCTTAATTCATCTGAATTAATGCAAAGAAATAATCAAACGGGTTTTCCCAATTGGGTTCCCCTATAGATCATTGCGTTATTGTGGTTTTGATGGTTGTGTGTCATTGCATATGTCTCTAAATTATGATTTCCATTCCACAAAATTGTAGTGGAAATATCGTGTTTCTTGCTTTCAGTTTGAAACCTTAAGTAGTTGCAAATTTCTAGTAATTTCTACACATAGTACATTATTTCAAAAGTTAAAATTAATATAAAATAGACATAATTTATTTTTAAAATGTTATATATATATATATATAATATATATATATATATATATATATATAGAGAGAGAGAGAGAGAGAGAGAGAGAGAGAGAGAGAGAGAGTATTTCTTATTTATGAAATATATTATTATATATTTAGTATTTACATAATTTTGAAATTACTCAACAAACATGTGTTATTTGAACTCCACAGTTGGAAGGTTTTGAACTTTGTCGTTGGAATTGCTATTAACTTTGTGTCACATGTATTTTGAACAATATTTTTTTGTTGTGCCTTGCAACAATTTTTAACTTTGTGTCTATTTGCATATTCTACACCCATATTCAAGGTGATTCTAGGGTTATGGATCCAACTATGAAGAGTTATTATGTGAAGTTGTATGGAGAAACGAGGTTCACTCAAATTCGATAATTGCAATCTTTAGAGCCTCCAAAGTAACAATAAACAATCTTTTTGATTTATGGTGACTTGAAAATATTATTTGTGGCGAATATTTGTAGAAATAATCTATTATGAATATTTCCAAAGATATTTTGGGCATACATACTAGAAATAATATATTTATCTATGGTGAGTATTTTTGGAGACTTATCTGCAATAAATCTTTAAAATGAATTAATTTTATCAATGATGAATATTTGAGGTTTTGTGAAATTTTATCTAGTCAAGTATATACTCTATGGCCTACAACTTTACACTGACAATTAATCTACAAAAATATACTTGCAAGAAATTTGCAGCAATATGCTCCAACACTCACAATCTAGGTGCATAAGTTTCTTTTATTTATTTTATTCCTTCTTGTTTTTATTTATTTTTTATATATGAGAAATTTACCACATATTTCAAACCTTCAACCTAGCAAGGGGAGGCCTAGCAAAGTCACCCTAGATATTCTTTATGATCATATTAATTCATTAGAAAAAAGGAAAGAAGAAAGAGAAGCGGAATATAAAATAGAATTAACTACAATGCTTGATAACAAATTCAAATTTTTAGAAAATAAAATATTATGGTTCAAAACTGAATTACAAAAAATGGAATATAGAATACAATAAATGGAATTTCAGAAAAAATCAATGGCTGAACAAAATTGCACCTTGAGAGATGAGATTAAAGTGTTAAACAAAAGAATGAAAAACAATTTGGCCCTAAGTAGTGTGAAAAATAAATTAGATATCAAATACATCAAAGAGGAGATGAACATGCTAATTGAGTTGGAACATGAACAAAATAAAAGAGACTTGAATCTTGTAATTGTTCGTATAAAATAGTAGAAAGATGAGGACATGTTAGCAATAATAGAAGAAGAACTAAAAATAAGTCACAAATTGAAACAATTTATCTCATAGAAGTGAGAAGGTTAGAAAAATACTTAAGAATAAATATAGACTGATTTGTGTTAGGGTAAGTTGTATTGACCATGAATTTGGAATCCTAGCTATTGTCACTAGGTTAATCAAAATACATCATGTAGGATGGGTTTTTTCCATAATAAAAACCCACTATCACCATTAGAAATAATTTAGCAAACCATTTTCTAAATTATTTCTCATTAAAACTCAAAACCCCATGAGAATAATTAAATAAATCATTAGTTATTTAATATTCTCTAGAAATAATTATTAAATCACTATTTCACAATTATTTCTTATCACTTTTCACTAAATCACCTTGGAATATTTAAATAAATAATTATTTGTTTGTTATTCCATATTTATTTCCTATTTTCCTCATGATATAATTATTAAATCTATTTAATATTATTTCTAATTCATATTTGTCTTAACTCTCACAAAATGATTAATTCATGATTTGTTTTACCATTTTGAATATATTTTCCCTCTCAAGAAATATAATAAAGTATTCACAACGACTAGAATTAGGTTTAGTCAATAATATTTTTTTGTTTCTAATTCTTAATTTAGCTCAATACTTTGTTATAAATAGAGGGTTTTCCATTCATTCTTCACCATGATCACTATCATTGTCACCATTATCATCTCATTGCATTCAAGCTCTCACATGAGTTCCAATTTTTTTATTTTGGTTTTCATTTTGCAATATTAAGAGAGAGAAGCATGCCACTGAAGCACAAGGATGAAAAGGACCCATCCCACAAAGAGGGATTTGCAGACCCATTTTGTAATTTTCTCCTCACCTGGTGTATTAATTAAATTATCATTTGATTAAGTCCTCAATTGGATTATTATACTTTGTTTTTCTGTTGTTATTTGGCTTGGTTTGTATGATCTATTTTATTGCAGGGTTTTCTCTAACATTTCATTGCAGATTTTAAGCATAGATGTAGCTACATTTTCTTTTTAGGGTTATAAGTCACCTATAACTTAAGTGAAAGGATTTATGCACACTTTTAGAAATATTTCACACTAACAAATGGAGACTCCACTAGGTCTTTAACACCTTAGTCGTCAACAAATGACGACTCCACTGGTGTAGTAATTTAGATCCTCGGTGACTATTATTTCAACCATTTTCAGTAATTTTTTCTAGTTTTTATCTTTCTTAATTTTCATCTATTTTCCTACCCGTTTCTAGAATATTTCTATTTCTAGTGGGTTTTCGCATCTTTCCGCAGGTCACAGGTACCGGTCGAGTAGGAGATAGCACAATCTGGAAAAAATATGTTGAGAGGAAGCCGCAGGAACATAACGCACTTTATGGCTCCCTTTTTGCGCCCCCAAACACACTTTTCAGCGTAAAAATTTTGCCCATATACACTTTCTAGGTCAAAAATTGTGTTCTACAATTTTTCAGATATATATATTATATATATATATTATATATAATATATATATATATATATATATATATATATATATATATATATACATACATATATATATACATACATATATATAATAGATATACATATATACTATATATACATACATATATATAATATATATATATATATGTATATAATATATATATATATTATATATGTATATATATATATATATATATATATATATATATATTATATGTATATACAATATATAATAATATATATATATACATATATATATTATATATATATATATATATATATATATATATATTTATATTATTTATTTTATTTTATTTTATTTATTTAATTATTTAATTTTCATATTTTGTCGAGACTATTGCTTGTGTGTCGATTCTTGAGTCACCTCTAGGCCTATATCCACTTAGTATTTTCTCATTGATGAAGGAAAAATCCCCCTAAGGTTTAGAGTATGCCTCTATCAATTAGGAAGAGAATTGTTGAAGTGAGGAGTCTCATGTGCAACATTTTCAACTATTGTTTTTTAGACCTTTTGGCAGGTTATTACAGTCCCTTTAGACACCCTTTTACAAGAATTTATTCTATTAATAATCTTGTGTTTCCTTGCCTCTTTAGTATCCTCTTATGCATCCTTTTTTTTGCAACCCATTTCATGCCATTTTCCAACGTTTTAACATTTGTTCTTTGTTAGTTTTCTGCACCATTTTTAGTGTATTGCCTCTAGATCCTAGTCCCTTAGACACTATATATTTTTTCCATTTTTGTGTCTTTAAGTTTCTTTCTTTCTTCACTTTTTTATAATTTAATGTGTAGATATGAAATTGCTCATGTAATTTACTAAAACACACGACTCAAATCTACTCTACTCATATGCAGAATTCAATTCACGATCAAGAATACAAATCATAAACATGCACAAATATTTATCTAGGGGAAAGTAACTACTCAAAACCCCTTCCTATTTGTCTTGAATTAATCAAAGAATAGAGATGAAATATAATGCTTGCTCAAGCCTGAGCACAACCTGCAACTGCATTGTCTATCCCTCCTCCTGGCTGACTGACTCTAGCCAACACATAGCCAATTTTCAAGCCCTCCAAGCTCCTATTTCTTTACACTATTCCTTGAGAAATC
Organism: Pinus taeda; assembly: GCA_000404065.3. Lineage (NCBI taxonomy): Eukaryota > Viridiplantae > Streptophyta > Pinopsida > Pinales > Pinaceae > Pinus > Pinus taeda. The sequence goes on from APFE030375046.1 coordinate 39,851, forward strand.
ATGCCCTTATTAATTAGGAAATTCCTCAATTGGAATTTCACAATCCTTCTAGGCTCATCCTTTGACTACATGCACCACCTATACACTTCGGAATAGTCTACAACTAATAGTACTCTGCCTTGGAATCTCCATATCAACTGGGAAACTCGAATTCTCTGCATGCATCAATTATTTTGGTTTGATTGATTAGTTAACTGGTTGATCACTAAGTGAGCTGAAGTTACACTTCCACACTTGGACCTTCCACCAATTCCTCTAATAGTTAGAAATAGTTTAACTACCCATAACTCAATTTAACTGAAATAGATTACTAAAACTTAGCAATCAATCATACTGAACTAAAATCAAGCTTCCCAAAATTTAATTAATTGAGTTAACTAAGTGACAAGTGCCATGTCATCTCAATTAACTACCTCCAAGATTTATGTTGAAATGGAAATTCGAATTTTCTCTAGTTTGACCAAGGCAAAGTCAAACTAATATTTTTTTGTTGTATTTTCAACACTCCCTCTCAGCGATAAAGGGATTATCAGTTACCCCAATTTTGCCTCTATGGAACTAAAATTTTCCTCTTCACAAATCCTTTGTCAAAAATGTATGCATCTTGTTCCTCTATAGGAATGTATTCCAACAACATAATATGCCTCTGCACACAATCCCATAGATGGTGATACCAGATATCTATATGCTTGGAACAATCATGAGATACAAAATTTTCAGAGAGTTTGATACAACTCTAATTATCACAGTATATCAGAGTTGGACCCATCATTTGACGAAATAATACAACAAGAATCTTTCTCATCTAGGTTGCCTCACATGTTGCTTGAATGGAAACCATGTACTGCTTCTACTGAGTTAAGTACCACATATCTTTGATTCCTGCTATACCAAGAAACCTTTATAGACCCAAAACTGAAAATTCCTCCTAATGTTCTCTTCTGGTCTAATGGAATCCTCACCCAATCTACATTTTTGAAGCCTTAAAGCTTCACTCCCTCTATCTGTATGTACCATAGTCCAAACTGAGTGGTGCCTCTGATGTACCAAAGAACATGCTTAGTTGCCTTCCAATATAGTTTGGTATCCCTATGTTGGCTTATGGGGGCCTGACCAAGGTTTGGCATTAGTTAGCCAAAAAAACCCCGGCATCAGCCCGCGGAGCGCAGACTAAAGTCTCACCCAAAGCAGTATGGGGGGATGCTAGAACCAAGTTTCCACACCCTTGAGATGGATGTGATGTCGGTTTATTCCAACTCTACCTGCCTTCGCGCAGGTTGCTTATCCCTCTGTTCTACCCTTTAGTACCTTCACGAAATGTTACAATTGGCTTCTGGGCATCCCTAACCATAGGCTAATACGCTTCGCTCTGCTTGGGTAGCGAACTGTGATAATTCCCCAAACTATGCTAAGTATCTTACCTATCTTCTTAATAGATCTTAGTTAGCTTCGTGTAAACAGATGTTCTTACTTGGATTCACTTAATCAACACAATTATACACATTCACCCATCGTATAAGAATTCGAAGTGAAATTCATACCCAATGTAACAAATGCATAAACAGGAAATAAAGACGCAAAAATTATATAATACTTCTCTTATTGATAATTCCAAACTATTACAGACTCAATTCACCCTACACACTCATATGCAAGGGTCCGCACACCTAGCTGCGAACTTCTAGGCCTCTGCACACTTAGTTGCAGAGCCTCTACCTATGCTACGACCTAAAATTAGATTTCTACTCCAAATATATGACTCAATTCTTCATCATTGATTTTCCATTGATTGATCTCATTGATGCCTTGACTACTTAGAGCTTCACTCTATTTATACAATCCCATGTTCCGCGGACCATGGGTAGATCTTTTACAACTGACATTACTTTATCAAAATAAGGGCAGCCTATGACTTTTTAATAACTATGCCCTCCATGCCCACAAAATGCGGAGTCTTTTCCTTAGGATTACAAAAATTGGACCAAAATATGGGCTTTAAGCCCCAAAACTTCCCTTGGTGGATCCTGTACCCAACAGGCCCCCAACACAAACAGTGTGACTCACCCTCAAGTCATTCTGTAGGTGTGGAGATCTTAGCATGAAGAGCTCCCAGATCTATTTGGATCGTTATAACTTCAGCAGTGCACTGAGCGGCTGCCTGCTGAACTTCCTCCACGCGTTGTTCGGTGACCGTTCCTGTTGAATTGCTGCCCTGGATCCTTTGTTGAGTTGCTTGCAGTTTCGCAATCTTTGCTTCAATGGAGGCTGTAATTGTATATGCCTCATCCATCAATGGTTGTAGGCGCGCTTTTAAGACTGCTTCCTTATGCCGAGCCACATCCACCCATTCCTTGAGTGCCTCTGCCTCCTGCATCCTTACAAGTCTCAGTGTAAGGGAAACCATCTATGCGGTCCCTTTTACCTCGTCTTACTTTTGTTGTAGCTCATGCACCTCTATCTCTAGGCACTCTACATTTGGGTCCTCCTGCAGGGTGGTTAGGACCTCGAATGATTTTTTGAACAACTACATGCAGTTTTCCACTACGATGTCAACCGCCGCTATTGTTGCTGTAACAGTAGTGGTTTGTTGTCCTTGATTTTTGGCAAAGTTGAAGGCCGAGCCTTTAGCTACAGTTTTGCGATCTACAGGTTCAAATTCAGCTAAACCCTAGCCATCTCTTGTCTAGCGTCGTGCACCCCTATGGCCAATTTGCAGATGTGCACTTCCACCTATGCTTCCGCCTAGATGTCCAACTCTAGGACCATCCGACAAGCTTCCTCTACAACCGGCATTATCTACCTGTTCAGCTCCACTGCCTCATTGTGATGCAAGCCCAAATGTTCAATGTTGATGCACTGCTCACTCATCACCTATAGTGTGCGACTCTCCCTGGCTTGAAGTTTCACGGTGACTCTATCCTCCAAGAGGTAGAGTGTCTCCCGAGGGAGTGCAGCCATGTTTAATCCTACCTCTTTCAGACTGCTAACCATAAGATTTTCGGACTCATTTTCCATAGTGAGTGCCCCATCAGGTAGCAATACCGTGTTGGTCACCCTTGTGTGCAACATCTCTTTGGTAGCTGCAGTGTCGATCATGAGGCTAGTGGACACTGTGCCAACCTGTGGACTGCATACCTGTAATTCCTATAACTCTGCCCTGAGAGCCCCCAATACCAGCTGTTGTTGTTCTTCAAATTGTTGGAGGGTCTCCATGGTGACATCCCTCACCATTTCGTCGATTTCATGCAAATCCCCCTCAGTGAGGGTGATTGGGTCAAAAGACATTTTGGATGCCTTGGTTTTCTTCCACAACATTGTCTACTCTCGTGGTTGCGAACACTTGGGCTAGGTGGACGTCGTCTACAGTTTCGCGCCACCTTGGTCTGTGTCTGTTTCTGGTTTGGACAAAGGTGACTTTTGTCCTTCGCGCTCTTTTTCTCCTATTTTCTGTTGTTCCACCAACTTCAGTGTCATTGATCCAAATGGAAAATGGCATCAACCCATGGTACTCATCCACCCATATTATTCATCGACCCATGGAATTTACCCATGGTATTGTAAAATCCATCTATGGTATTCATTCACCCATGGAATTGACCCGTGGTATTGTAACTAAAAATACTATAAGTAACAAGTCACATTTTGTAAAAGGACAAATTGTCCCCCACAATGTAGCCTTTACAGTTCAGAGGCATGTAGCCGCCACATCTCTTCTCAGAGATAAGCTACCATCGCCTTAGCTGGTTTATCAGATCAGTGGGTTTTAATAAAAAATTTCTTTGTAGTTTTGTTTATTAGGAATTCTCCTATTTTTCTTCTGGCAATTCAAGTTTTCATATCTTGGGGGTCTCTCCTCCCAAGATCCATTTCAAGTTTTCAGATCTTGGGGGTCTCTCCTCTCGATATCCTTTTCAATCTTTTAGATCTTGGGGGCCTCCTCCCAAGATCCAGATCAGTGGTATCAGAGCAGGTTATGATTCCATGGGAATGAGGGTTTGATGCATATTTCAATTTCAAATTTTGCAGCAATATTCAACAAACTTTAGGCATGTGCTACAACCTCCACAGAGCACTTTCTTGGGTCAAACAGGAAGAATTTTTCTTTTTTCATTTTTTTTGCAGGAATTTTTTGGGCGGCGACTTTGCAGATCAGATCTGAAACATTTGGTACAAAAATTACAAAAAAAAATACCAGATCTGGATTCCTCTCGAAAAATCACCCAATTTCAAAAAAAAGGGTCGAATTGGAGTTCGGATGTGGGAGATATCACTGATTTAAAATCAGCTATTTTATCAGAATTTTTGTGACGGCAGAATTGTTGCAGTGCGAATCTGAGATCTCAGAGTGTCCAGATAAGTATTTCCATCACATGGGAAGATGCAAACTGGTCCTTCTACTTCCAAAAATAGGCTATAATAAATATTTTGAGTTATATTGGCTGAGTTATGCCCATTTTAATTCTGGACCAGCATTTGGAGTGGGTTCCCATTGGAGATGTGCCCTCCCACCCCACTTTAGTAGGCACCTACTTCACATTCATCAGTTTCAACATAGCAGCACTCAGCTTGGGTTATTTGGAGACGTGCCCTCCCACCCCAGGCTATGTAGGCACCTGCTACTTCATCAACAACCAACATCAGGGTTATGGGTCAACCACACAAAATCCTGGGCATCAAAGTCCATTTGCTAGGCCGCACATTGTTAGCATCACAGTTGGTCACCAGCATTACAGGGTATCTCTATCCTTAGATCTTCATTTGTCATGGTTATGGTTCATCCACAAACCCACACTTCATCGAAGTCCATTTGCTAAGCTGCACACTGTCAAAATCACAGTTGGTCACAAGCATATCAGGGTATCTCTATCCTCGGATCTTCGTTTATCAGGGTTTTGGGTTAACCAAATAAAACCCTTATCTTCAGTGGCTCTTCATATTCAACAAAGGCTTCGCAGGAGGGAACTTTACGCAATGGGGACCATTGCTTCTTAAGGAGGGAGGAATGATCTGAATGGAAAATGACATCAACCCATGGTACTCATCCACCCATATTATTCATCGACCCATGGAACTTACCCATGGTATTGTAAAATCCATCCATGGTATTCATTCACCCATGGAATTGACCCGTGGTATTGTAATTGAAAATACTATAAGTAACAAGTCACATTTTGTAAAAGGACAGATTGTCCACCACAATGTAGCCTTTACAGTTCAGAGGCATGTAGTCGCCACATCTCTTCTCAGAGATAAGCTACTATCACCCTAGCTAGTTTATCGGATCAGTGGGTTTTAATAAAAAGTTTCTTTGTGGTTTTGTTTATTTGGTATTCTCCTATTTTTCTTCTGGCAATTCAAGTTTTTAGATCTTGGGGGTCTCTCCTCCCAAGATCCATTTCAAGTTTTCAGATCTTGGGGGTCTCTCCTCTCGAGATCCTTTTCAATCTTTTAGATCTTGGGGGCCTCCTCCCAAGATCCAGATCAGTCATGCGCTACTTGGGCCTTAGCCGCTGCTTCCTCTTTCCTACGCTTCTCTACTAGCTATGCCATTCACAACTTTGTCTCTTCCTTCTTGCTCTGCATAGTGGACTCGTCTGTTTCCACCACGGAGTTAGCTGGAGCATGCCACTCCAGCGGCTAAGACTCAAGGACTCGAATATTACATCATTGATCACCAGGTATGGTAATTCATGCCACGTCTTCGTAAGGTCCTTCCGCGCCTTGATGAAGACATGGTGTAAATTTGCTTTGAACTGTGAAAATCTCTGTAAACTGTTGTAGACTATGGGAGAAAACTGCGACTTGTGATTGATCCCCATCTGGATATTAATTTCCATTAATATCCAAAATATCTTGCTCTCCTTTATCCTCTGCACATCCTTGGTCGCCCACAACGAAGCGTACTTCGTTTCCTCTAGAAGATCTTGTGCAACCGAAGGACTATCTTTGGGCAACTCCCATGCCACCAGTACTATCGACAACAGGAGCCATGCGTAATGAAATTTTTTTCCCTGCTCTTGTGCTTCACAATAGTTTGCAAGGAACTCGTCGCATAGATAGTTCGCCTAGTTGAACTGGACTCCTTCTGTGCATTGGACAGCGAGTGCAACCATGGGTGTTGGTACCTCATTTGCACAATACTCCTGCATCACCTTCTCGGCTAGGATTTGTGTCGCGACCTTGACGGAAGGGTTGTTAATGCTGGATATGACATATCCTCACTTCTACTTCTCCAACTTAAACCTCTTCTTCATTGCTTCCGCAAGGGCCAACTTGCCACCTTTTACCTTTGAAATGTTAGATGGATCCTCTCCTGAGTAGGAAAACCATGTAATTCGATGAATCAGATGGTCTGTGATGGGGATGGGCTCCTCCAGCCACAAGCACCCATCATGCACCAAGCAGAGCAGCTGCCTGATGACAAAGACGGTCACTGGGGCGTGGTGGTAATGCGGCACCCAGAGTAGGTTTAGAAATCCTGCCTTCTCTACACCTCTGAGCCATGTGCGTAGCTCCAATTGAATTGTCCCAGCAATCTCGTCGATCCTCTGGTGCATTAGCTTCGTAGTTGCTAAATGTGGGAATTTCTCGTGGTCTGTGAGGTCCCAATCTTCAAATTTCAACACGGTAACCTTCCCCAAGTACAGTCCCTCAAACACAATATCATTTGGGAGTAGCAGAGTTTGCAGAGAGCTCTTGCTCTCATCTATATCCTTCGGCACCTTGGCTTTGCCCTTGTGCAGAGGAACATATTTTGGCAACCAGGTAATAGGGTCCGCACCCTGGGTTTCAATGTTCATCTTTACATCCTACTCCTCCACCAAGATTTCTTCAAATTCTTCCTCCTCGACCTCCATATTAATGGCCTTCCTCTTTTCCTACAGGGTGAGCTTGGTCCTCAATGGATTTCTGGGTGAGACGCACACCGAGATCATGGCCTTCTTATCCTTCTTGGGTCTCAGTGTTCACAGTGATTTAGGGACCTCAACGATTATTTGGTGCTCTCTAGGGCTTCCACTTTTGCAATTTCCTATGTGGCTTCCATGGGTGTTGACATCATTCTAGTCAGAAGATCTTGTGTCTCCTTCGGCAATGTTTCAAACACTGAACATTCTCTCAAAGCCTCAAAGTTCAAAAGGTCCATACACAGTTGATAGCACAACATCTCAGCTCTCAAATTACCAAGTGTTTTTCACTGGACAACCACTTGTAATTTATAGGGCCTTTTGAATTTGAAATCGACCATTTCCCCCACATTCAGTCCATTAATGTTATATTGGTGGCATATTTTCAAGAATCTAGCCCATAAAATTCGCCTTAAATTCCTGTTGCTCACACCATTTGGCCTCAAACCAACCATCAAATCATGAATAGTGACTTTAACAGTCACTTTCCAGCTGACCTGCGCACCAACACAACTATCTTCGCGTTGTTGCGGACCCTGTGACACTTCGCTGCTTCGTGCAGTCTTGACATCGTGCAGCTCCCGGGCAGTGTAGTTTATAGTCTCGTGCCTCCTTTCAGCTGCTTGGAGTACTAAGACTATACTTCTGTCAGCTAGTCAGATGGACGAGCCACTTTTGTATTGCTTCAAACGACTGCCATGCACTTTTCCTGGGAAGGGATCTCCATTTAACTTAATCAGCTAGACCGCACCACCATCGGTAATCTCCTTAATAACATATGGCCCCAGCCAATGCATTGTGAGTTTCCGTGGAAATTTATCATATTTACTATCATAAAATAACACCAATTCATTCACCTTAAAGGTGTGCAGCTTAATATTTCAATCATGCTAAGCCTTTTCACGCTGCTTTTAGACCTGTTGGTGAAATCCAACCAAGAATATCTCTTCTTCCAGCTCATCCAATTGCACGAGCCTCTCTTCTAGAGCTCTTCGATTCATCATACCTTTGAGCACTGCTATGTGTAGACTAAGCATGATATGTTCCATAGGCATTACGACTTCCACTCCATAGACAAGCCTAAAAGGTGTTTGTCCCGTCAGCTTCTTGCATGTTGTCCGATAGGCCCATAATACTGCAGGTATACACAGGTCCCAATCACTTCACTGAGCATTGCATACCTTGTTCAGCGCATTTTCAAGCACTTTGTTGAATGCTTCCACTCTTTTGTTAGCCCATGGGTGATAAGATGTGCTCTTTTGATGATACACTTGAAATTCTTCTATCAGTGCACTGATTGTTTTGTTGAGAAAGTGCGTACCCCGATCACTCATCAAAATCTTTGGGCATCTAAATTGTGTTAGTACATGCTCAAAGAGAAACTTCGCGGTAGTTGTGCCTATGCAGTCCTTCACCAACTGCATTTTTGCCCAACGAGTCAAGTACTCCATCGCAGTGATAATATACCTCAGGCCTGTCTTTCCTTGAGGCTGATTAGGTCCTACACAATCTATTGCCCACTTTTCGGAAGGTTGTAATGTCATTTGTGGATTCAAAGGCATCTCATCCCTCTACGATGGCCTACCTTTTCTTTGACATACGTCACATGCCTTGCAATAGGATTTTGAATCCTGATCAAGGGTTGGCCACTACAACCCTACGCGTAGAATCTTCTGCGCGGTTGCTTTCCTTGCATAATGTCCTCCCACGGTGCCCCCATGAGCATCCGCGAGGATGCTGCTTCGTTCAAACTCAGGTACATACCTTCGCAGTATCTCATCATTCCCCATCTTGTATAGATGCCCAACAATGACAAAGAAATATGTCGTGCGCACCTCTAATTCCTTCTTTTCCTGGACAGAGTATCCTTCCAGCGTAGTTCATGTTGTTACGAAATGTATTATGTCCTCGAAATTTCCATCCGCGATGCGCACAGCAAAAAGTGGCACATAAAGTAATCCTTCCTCCAAATTAGTAGGTTCCTCCCCAGTCTCAATGCGCGATAGGTGGTCAGGTCCCACGTTCAACCATCTAGGCTTCACAACAACTTCAAAATTGTATTCTTGGAACAATAAAAGCCATCTGTAGATGCACCCCCAACACATGCTTATTGACCAGGTACTTTAACACGGAGTACAGGTGCACCTGCTCAGGTTGTGGCTTTTCTCCATAAGCTTATGTCCACTTGGCCAGATGCACGCGTGGATCATTCTGCTCATCATACCTGTCTTTCAGTCACACCTTAGGCTTCCCAAATCGTGTCCATCATTTTTCTACATTCGCGCCAATCATCAAAACTCCCCTTCTGTGTAGCCCACCATCTTGCGGGTGTAGCACGCAACACCTAGTCCAAGGCCTGGAATCGTTGTTTTTCTGGCACTTCCCTATCAAATGCATCCAAAAAGATATCTACCTCATTTAGACCATCATAAATAGGCAGATTTCTTACCTCTGACGATATGCAGCGCAGCGACCGGGTCATCATATTGCAATTCAGCGTAGTTACTTCATGTAACCAATTCTGCCATCGTTCTATTTCTTCGTTGGAATCCGAAGTGCAGGAGCTCTCGCGCTCCCATGTAATCCACCCATCCACAGTGGGATTTACCCAATCTTGGTCTCATGTTGTTATCTTATAGATGCAACCCAGATCATCATCGCTCTCATAGTCGTGGGCCTAATCCTTATAGCACGATCCTTCAGCAGGATCCAGGGATATTATTATGCGTAGTGACTTCTTCTCAAAGATCATATTTTGTTTCTTTAGATTGATTACCTCATTCATATCAATAGCCTAGTCAATTCCCAAGAACACGGGGTAGGGATTGTTGTCATCAACAATCTCTATTACTTCAAAAGCCGCCAGCATGCTCGCTCCTTCAATATCCACGGTTACTCCTTGCAACCATCCCATGGGTATTATTTTCTTCTGATTTGCCATCCTTAGTTGAATTGGAGACCATTGCAGCACAGGTCTCCCCATTCACTCCCATGTCTCTTTCGGTAGAACATTTGCATCTGATCCCAAATCTAGGATGACTTGATCCATTTCCTATTCTTCGATCTATGTAGTGAGTCTCATTTCACGCCCCGTCCTTATTTTATTCTTTCCAATCTTGCAAACTATGCGTGGTTCACCTCGCATGGTCCCAACACATCTATTGATATGTTCCTGTAACCCTTTCACAACCTTACTGTCACATAGTAACTTCATACAGGTTTTAAGGAAAGTTTTTAGCATAGAGGGGTCCATCTCTGGCTCCAGTTAATCCTTGCTTCCTGAAGTGGAGGCCTCAGTGAAGCTCTTCGTAGCTTCCATGAAGGTTTCCCGAGTGCACTCCAAATCAAACTTGGCTTCTTTCGTTGGGGCTTTGCAAGCCCATGTACTATCTCTCGGTTGTTTTCCTTTGCCATCTCCCATCGCGATTCCACTTCAGAGCACTATGTTTACGTTCGAATCTTCCTCGCGCGGCTCAGACCTCATCATCTGCAAGTTTTGAGTCGGGGGAGGTGGTAGCACTCCTTTGTCATATATCCTAGCTATCAATGTAGGACAATATTTCGTCTCATGATCAAACAACGTGCAATACCTGCACGACGGGTGCGTTGGATTAGTGCAATCGTGGGCATAGTGTCATGGCCCTCCACAATTGTAGAAAATAAAATGTCTGTGACCTCTACCAGGTCCTCCTCCGCCTCAGCCTCGTCCGCGTCCCTGAAATCATGTCTATGCCATCCCTTCATTTTGGTCAAGGGGCTGCATTTCACCCTGAACTCTGTAGGTGGGAGTTCTATACATCATCAATTCATAGCTCTTGCAAGTACGCTTGTCATGTCCCACCAACCTACAAAATTTACAGAACAACTGTTGTATATTTTGTGTATACTTCTGTAATAGGTGACAGTTATCCATGGCATGTTTTCTGGTTATTTGATAAATAGTGGACCACAATTCAGGCGTCACACTAGGTCTTGCTTGAGCTTCTGGCCTTAAAGGCATCAATCCTCCTCCTGCAAGGTAATTTGTAAAGACCAGGTAGTGGTCTTTGTCATGGCCCTGACTTTTGCATTTAATGCACCATACTTCTTCGCATACCTCTAGCTGAACAGTCCTATCCTGTTTCAGACTTTGCATCTCAAGGCACAGATTCTTCAGCTGCATGTGGATTTGTTGAACTCCTAGGTTAGGATCTTGCATTGGGGTCTCATGGCAATCTCCAAGGCCTCTACCTGAGTTTTTATCTTCTGTTGCAATAGCGCAGTCCTTAAATGTGGTAGTAGCGAAGCTACAAACCACTCGCGATGTTGTCCATCTGTCAAATTCATATTGGATTCACGGACCATACATTTCAGCCTCTAATCTAGTTCCCAAGGAGTCTCGCCTGGTAGCATCGTGATCTCTTTGAATCCCACAATCGACTGCACTTCGGATTTAGGCATTTTAAATTCCCTATTTAGCGTTGTTTGGATATCCACAACTCTCGCATTCGAGTTATCATTGGAGTACTCAATATACCAAGTCAGCGCACGATCCTCCAGACTGCTAACCAGTGTCACTTTCTTTATATGGTCATATGTAACACCTTGTGCTTCCCATACAACCCTTACAATGAACTATAATTGGCTTGGATCCTCAGTTCCCAAACCTTTGAACATAGGCAACTTCACTATGTTTGTGATACTGAATCACGGTGGTGGTGGAGTTGGTACGGGTGAAGTTGGAGGTGATGGTAGTGAAAATGGAGGTGGTGTGGGTGGAGGTGGTATTCAAGGAAATCCCTGTCTTATCAACTAAATAGCACTTCACGGAGAGACCTTCACGATCCCTTCTTTGTCTCCTCATGGAGGTGAAATCTAGGGGCTATGCTTTGGACCCTTATTTCCTTAGTTTCTGTAAATTGTTCCACTTTGCATAGACCCAAACATAAAGGTAGTTGCATAACCTGTTTTTCGCACAACAACATTTTAATCCAAGTATTCAAATATTTTACTTACTTACCTTGTGATACCTTGAGAAAGCATCACTCTGCCTCACTATAGCTGACTAAGGTATCGACTACGAACTCAGTAAAAAATCCTCCTATAATGCGATCGAGCCAATGATCAACGATGCACACGATCTTATCCTTCAATGCTTCCAACCTTCGCACCAGCTCTGGGGTCCACACAATAAGACCATCAAGCTTCCACCTTCCTTGGCTATTTGCTAGCTTGGTGATCCACTCTCATAGCTCAGTAGGGAAGGACGCGAAAATGATTTCGTGGATCTCCATATACAGGTAGTTGTCTAGCCACTTTTCCTTTGACAGTCGCATGTTTCTATTCTCCTACGCCGCAAGCTCGTGAATTCTTTTGTCCAACCAGCCTTCGATTTCTTTCTTAGTTGGATTCCAATGATATGACATCACACATGTCTATGCATATTCCGGTCCTAGCAAGGGAACCATTTGTTGGCTTATGGGGGCCTGATCCAAGTTCAGCGGTAATTAGCCAAACAAATCCATACACTACTAGCCCTTTTGGCATCAACCCGCAGAGCGCAGACTGAAGTCTCACTCGAAGCAGTATGGGGGGATGCTAGAGCCAAGTTTCCGCACCCTTGAGATAGATTTGATGTCAGTTTATTCCAACTCTACCTGCCTTCATGTAGGTTGCTTATCCCTCTGTTCTACCCTTCAGTACCTTCGCAAAATGTTACAATCAACTTCCATGCAGCTCTAACCAAAGACTGGTAGGCTCCAACATTTCTTGGGCAACGAACTATGATAATTCCCCAAACTACACTAAGTATATTACTTATCGTCTTAACATATCTTAGTTAGCTTCACGTAAACAGATGTTCTTACTTGCGTTCACTTAATCAACATAGTTATACACATTCGTGCATCATAAAAGAATTTGAAGTGAAATTCATACCCAATGTAACATATGCATAAACAGGAAATAAAGATGCAAAAATTATAGAATAATTCTCTTTATTGATAATTCCAAACTATTACAAACTCGACTCACCCTGCGCACTCAGCTGCAGGGGTCCACGCACCCATTTGCGGACTTCTAAGCCTCTGTGCACTCAGCTACAGAGCCTCTACCTATGCTACGACCTAGACTTAGACTTCTACTCCAAAGATATGACTCAATTCTTCATCATTTATTTTCCATTGATTGGTCCCATTAATGCCTTAACTACTAGAGCTTCTCTCTATTTATACAATCCCATGGTCCGCGGACCATGGGTAAATCTTTTACAACCAACATTACATTATCAAAATAAGGGCAGACAACCCTATGAATCTTTAACAAATATGTGCTCCATGCCCACAAAATGCAGATTCTTTTCCATAGGATTAAAAAAATTGGACCAAAATATAGGCTTTAAGCCCCAAAAATTCCCTTGGGGGATCCCGCACCCAACACCCTAACCATAGCTTGACTAAGTTGGTTTATTGCATAGCACATATTTAGTCATTTTTTCACAAGATACATTAGTGAACCCACAAGCTACTGATAAATGGTAGCTTCCACTTCCTCACCTGAAGTGACATCCTCTTTCCTCCAATTCCCTACTATAGGAGTCTCCATGGGTTTGATACTCGCCATGCATAACTTCTTCAATATCTCCTTGGAATACTTGCCTTAACAGACAAACAGTTCCCCATCTCCTTGTCATACTTCTAAACTGAGAAAGTAGTGCATGAGTCCCATGTCCTTCATTTCAAATTCTCCTTCAAGGTCCTCCTTGCAAGATCTAATCAACTTATCATCACCATTTAAAATAAAATCATAAACAGATAACACAATAATCAATAATTTATGTTATACAACAATATGATAAAGTTTGCATCTGCTTCACTTTTGGTGAATCCTAACCCGGTGAGATAGTTGTCGATCATGGTGTACCAAGCATGGGGTTCTTGCTTCAATACATACAATTCTCGCTTGAGTTTGCACACATGCAACTCTCTATCAAAGGTCTCAAAACCTTTTGGCTTCTCGATATACACCTCCTCCTCAATAACTCCATTGAGGAATGTTATCTTCACATCCACTTGGTGGATTTTCCATCCCATCTGCACAGCGAGTGCTAGAATTTATCTAATGTATTAGTACCTTGCTACTGGAGCAAAGGTCTCCTCATAGTCAATTCTCTCAACTTTAGAGAACCCCTTGGACACAAATTTGGCCTTGTACTTCTCTATGCCTTTTTTTGCTTCATGTTTCACCTTGAAGATCCATCTCGAACCCACAACTTATTTATCTTTTGGCCTTGGGACCACTTCCCAAACATTGTTCTTGATAATGGAATCATATTCCTATACCATTTCATCAACCCATACATGTTTCTCTATTGTTTCCTTGAATAAGGATAGATTAGTCGCTACAAGGTCAAACATCAAATCCATGTATCTAGTGTACCGATCAGGTGACCTTGTCTACCTTCGTTGTGAAGTGGGTGCTCCCACATTCTCTTTAGTATCATGCAATAATACCTCAACTTCCCTAGTTATTTTCCTTCCTTATCTAGATGTCTCTACTTGAGTGGTTGTCTCCACTCTCTACTCCTCTACTTGTGGTTTCTCTACGACTTCATGAGGATTTCCATTTGGAGAAAAAAGCTCCTGATAAGGCTGCAACTAAAGCTCCCTCTCAAGGGAACATCTCATTTCCTTCTCCTCATCAAACTTCACATCCCTTCACACAATTGTCATTCTAAGGGATGGCAAGTACACACAGTAGTTTTGAGGAGTTTCCATGTACCCCACAAATATCCCCAACTTTATTGTCATCTCTAGCTTCTTCCTTGATTCTTTGGAGACATGGAAGTAAATTGATGCTCCAAAAATATTAAAGTGCCACACATCCAGATTCTTCCCAAAAAAAGTTTCCTTTCGTGTACTCATGCCAAGAATCTGATGAAGAATATTGTTCTAAAATAGACTGTTGTGTTGCATGCTTCAGCCCACAAGTGTAGTGGTAGGCCTTGGTCATGAAACATCACCCTTACTACTCCCACAATACTATGGTTCTTCCTCTCAACCACTCCATTTTGTTGTGCATTGTGGGGTGTTTTTGACTCCCATTGAATGATTTCATTTGCATAGACACTCTTGAGAGCCTTCACCTTCTTGTAATTTTCTTTCTCAACAAGTTCCTTGAATTGAATGAACTTGGAGGCTATTTAGAAAGGTCCACAGACATCAGAGTGGATCCTTTCAATGACTACATGCACATTGTTGTCCCGATCATGGAAAGTGGACTTTTTGTACTTCCCCAAGGTAGACCCTTTGCATGTATCTTGCTTCTCTAGTGCTCATTTTGGGAGGTTTGTGGTAATTTGCTACATAATATTTAAAGCACCATGATGTAAATGGCCAAGTCTTCTATGCCATAGTTCACCATCATGACTTTACACCTTCTCCTCCTTTGTGCTCAATGCAGCACAATATTGCATATATATCTTGTAAATTATCTTCACACGAACCCCAAATTGTTGCACTTTTCCTGTGGTTATCTATCTTAGGAATGTGTTCCCTTTGCTAAAGATCACATTGTAACCACAATATTCTAAAACTACAATGGAGATTAGATTCTTCTTTAGACCTAGAACAAACATCACATCCTTGAGCCTAAGAGGGGAGCCTGACTACCTTTGAAATGTGACTATACCAATCTCATTCATACTGTACCTTCCATCATCTCCCATCTATATGTGAATTTGGAGATCTTTCTCCTCCAAGTCATTGAAAAATTCTTTGTTCCCTGTCATGTGGAATGAGGCACCACTATCTAGGTACCACACACTCCACATCATGGTGCTTGTAGTGCATGTGACAAGAGTGAAGTCAAGCTTAAACCATGAATCCAAAGCTTCACATGCCGCTCCTCTTAAGGTATTCTTACTTTCCTTCTTATGTGGACACTTCGTTGCATAGTGCCTGAGTTCATGATAGTGAAAGATCTTGATTTTGGACAAGTATTTTTTCTTTCCCCCTTGAATGGATTCTCCTCTCGATTGGGATTTCTTCCCTTTCCCCTTATTTTCCTTTCCATCCAAGGCACAATTTTCTTCATCCTCACACTTATATGAAGTCTTGTCTGAAGTTTTCTGCTTTATTTCCTCTTGCACCAAATTAGACCATAGGTGTTCCCAATTTGGTAGTCTATCCCTCCCATTCAATAAATATTGGTAGTTGTGCCAGCTCTTGCGAAGGCCTAGAAGGGCTAGGATTATCAGGTCATCTTCTACAACAGTAAACCCAACACTATCAAGTTCATCATGACATTGTGTGAACCTTCTTATGTACTAGGGGATGGTGTCATTCTTCTGCATCTTGATATTTCGAAGCTTGTCCTTGAGTGCTAGCTTCCTTTGGTCACAACTATTCTGGAAAAATTCACTCAATTCCTACCACATTGCATACAAAATCTCTTTCCCATGGATATTTGAGATAATATGGTCTCTTACTCCTTCCAGTATGATTCTCCTTACCCTGGCTACACACTTCTTCCATTCTGCTAGATTATGAGTATTAGTTTCTACCAATCTTTGGATATCATTATCAACAAATTCCTTCAACCGATTATCTTCAAGCACTACCTCCATGTGTTCCTTCCAAGAAACATATTTCTAGCGTCTCTCAAGGGAATACTCGAGTCTTAGTCCATATAAATCCATCTTGCTAGATTTTAAGAATTGATCCTGCAAATTTGATCCTCCTGCAATAACAACTTTGAAATCTCTTCTCTATTGTGAATCATGCTCTGATACCATGTAGAAATTAATGTGTTGATATGAAACTTCTTATGTAATCTACTAAAACACAAGACTTAAATCTACTCTACTCATCTGTAGAATTCAATTCATGATTAAGAAGACAAATCATAAATGTGCACAAATATTTATCACACATACATAGATATTTATCTATGGGAAAGAAACTGCTCAAAACCCCTTCCTATGTGTATTACATTAATCAAAGAATAGAGATGAAATACAATGCTTTCTCAAGCTTGAGCCCAACTTGCAACCGTATAGTCTATCCCTCTACCTAACTAACTAATTCTGACCAACACTCAGCCAATTTTCATGCCCTTCAATCTCCTATTCCTTGCACTATTTCTTGAGGAATTAGGCCCCTATTAATTAGTATATTCCTCAATTGGAATTTTGCAATCATTCTAGGCCCATCCTTTGACTGCATGCACCACATGTACACTTTAGAATAGTCTACAATTGATAGTACACTTCCTTGGAATCTCCATCTCAACTGGGTAAATCAAACTATCTGCATGCACCAATTATTTTGGGCTGATTGATTAGTTAATTGGTTGATTATTGAGTGATTTGAACTTACACTTCCACACTAGGACCTTCCACTAGTTCCTCTAAAAGTTCGAACAAGTTTAACTGGCCATAACTCAATTTAACTTAAAAAGATTTCTACATATTAGAAATCAATCAGATTGAACTGAACTCAAGCTTCCCCAAATCGAATTAATTGAGTTAACTAAGTGACAAGTGCCATGACACCTCAATTAACCACCTCCAAGCTTTCTGCTAAAATCGAAATTCAAATTTTCTCTAGTTTGACCAAGGCAAAGTCAAACTAAGATTTTCTTGCTACATTTTCAACAACTTTCTAGATATTTAATTTCCTTCTTGGGTGGGGGGTTGTGTGCTTGAGTTTGTTGTTTATTTTACTATCCCTTTTTAGCATTATTTACAGTATACACACATTATTTTGAGCAGCATGTGGCATCGTCAAAACATGCTTAACTAACTCATCCACTTGACACATTTTCACACACATGCACACCCTAAGCAAATGTGAGCTTGGTTAACACCTCCAAGCCAAGACTTGAAACACTCCACCATAATAATAACTTGATTCACATAGATTAAGCCCACTTGGGCACCAGTGCCAAACAATATTTGTAGTTAGGTGTAGGATTAGTGGGATAGGATTTCAATAAAACCCATTGATCGATTACATTGAGACATATAAAGTTGACATATTAGGGAGCTTGAAATCCTTCACCATCCCACAGTCCTAAGTCATAGTCCATCAAAAACCCGATTTAGAGGGGGTTAGGCTAGGTCACAATGAGAGCATTTATCCTCGGGGCTACCCAACTTGTGGAAGAGAATCCTTTGTTATGGTTGATCACCAAGAAGCTCAAGATTTGATAGTCTTCATCAAGGAAAATTTTAAGGATGGAACTTTATCTTAAAGTTTAGCAACCTTGGCGAATCTTACTAGTCTGGGATATCCAAATTTTAAAATTTTTTATGATAATTTTGTAAAAATGTTTACATTTCTAATTATTTTATATTAGACAATTTATAATATTGGAGATTTTTAAGGTAAAATAAATTTATACTATAAAATTTGGACGAATTCATTTTTAGAAAAATGGAAATTGGCGAATCTTTGTTTGGAAAAAGCATGCAATATTAGCCCACTGTGAATATTAGCACCTAAAATTTTCCCTGGCCTCCATGGGACGAAGGTAAACTTATTGGTAAATATTAGAAAACCACCCTATAGGACTGGCTATGGGTTAGAAGTTAGTTCTCTACCCCACCTTTCTCTAGACATCTCTGCTTGCGGGGATCAGATTTCGTGAAGTAAGAAGTCTCTTGGAAGGCAATATAAACCAATAGAACTAGAATTTTTTGAGGATTTAGATCACCTTTAGGATATAGGCAATTTTTTCTTTGATAGGATGTGTTTTCCTAAATCAAAATAGCATATCATTATAGTTTGTTTGCACTTGGACCACTACATTAGTGTTTTCGTGTTGTTTGTTACTCTTTTCTCCTATCATCACCCTTTAGCCTTTAGATTTTTCTTTGTCAAAACACCATTCCACCCTATAGGCATTTTTCACAGAAACTTCTAGGCCTTCACCCTCAGCTTTAGGACATCCTCTTACCCCTACTCATCAAGTAAGGTTCCATATAACCAGTACTCCACATAGTCCATATACAGACTCTAGTTCTTCTAATTCCTCTAGTTCTTCCTCTGATTTTGCATCTTCCCAACCCCAAATCACCACCATGTCAGGTGCTAATGTGGGTGGTGGAAAGCCTAGTGGTAACATTGGTCCTAACCAGGGTAACCCCACAGGCAGTAACACCAAAACTTCTTCTCGCATGGCCACTAATAGTCCATTTCTTCCCTATATGGTTGGTTTATGCCTTCATAATTCGAACCATCTCATTAACAATCCTTTTCTCCATAACTAGAATTATCCACCCTATGCCAACCAAACTTTCCTCGAATATCCCTGATTTCGAGGGTAATCCTAGAGAAGACCCTATCAATCATGTTCACTCATTCCATATGTGGTTTTCATCTAATTCCATTACTAAACACTCCATTCATCTTTGCCTTTTCCAATGCACCTTAACTGGAGTTGCTTCCAAGTGGCATGTCGATCAACTACATGCCTCTCATTCCACCTTTGCAACTCATTCTAATGCATTCCTTTTATACTTCCAACTACCTCTTCTTATGACACGAGTACTGAGCTCTTGATTTATTTCTGTCAAACCTCTTCCACTCGTCTTTCTCACCATGTGTAAGAGTGGCATAGAAGGAGGAGCCTCTATAAAGCCCTTCCTTTCAAGAACTTTGTCTACATGCACTAGTTTTTTAGAACTCTCCTGGCCCCCATTGTAAAATAAGTCGCCTCTCACTTCCCTCAGATTGAGGAAGAAGCTCTCCAAGTAGCCCTAAAATATGACATGATAAATGATCAGTCAGGTTATTTTTATAATGTCCTCCCTTATTTACCTAGGCTCGATGCCACTTCCATACCAGAGCCATCTCATGTTTCTGAATATATCATTGGATCCATTTCCCACCCCCATCCATAACCATATCCTCAACCTACTATGAATTATGGTCAACCTCAGGGAGGGACCAGTACCTCTTACACCTATCCCCCTACTAATCCTTCATTTGTCAAGTCTTACCAAGGTACAAGCACACCATATGCAATTTCCCATCCATATCAACCAATAATAGGGCCATTTGTTCCTCAACTTGGTTCCCAAAATGTTACCATGAATATTTATTATCCTTATGCACCACATAGCACTCCAGCCCTAGTGGCACCAATACCTCGAGCTTCCATGCCTCAACCTCCTCTTCCACAACACCCACCACCTCCACAGAATCAAGTGTATGCTCAGTAGAGTGCTACCAACACCCCTAACACTAAGAGGTGGAACAAGGGGAAAGGAAACTAGAACCAACAACCTCAAGGTAACCAAGGAAACCAAGGTAGACAACCTAATGCCAACTAGGGTGACTAGTCCAATCCTGCAACCCAGTAATAGGGTAGACAACCCAAGCAGAAAAAGGCTCTTAGAACTAATAAACCTTGTTCTTTTTTCAAAGTTTTTGGCCATTTCAATAAAACCCATTAATCGATTACATTGAGACATATAAAGTTGACATATTAGGGAGCTTGAAATCCTTCACCATCCCACGGTCCTAAGTCATAGCCCATCAAAAACCTGATTTAGAGGGGGTTAGGCTAGGTCACAATGAGAGAATATATCCTCGGGGCTACCCAACCTGTGGAAGAGAATCCTTTGTTATGGTTGATCACCAAGAAGCTCAAGATTTGATAACCTCCATCAAGGAAAATTTTAAGGATGGAACTTTATCTTAAAGTTTAGCAACCTTGGCAAATCTTACTAGTCTGGGATATCCAAATTTTAAAATTTTTTATGATAATTTTGTAAAAACTTTTACATTTCTAATTATTTTATATTAGACAATTTATAATATTGGAGATTTTTAAGGTAAAATAAATTTATACTATAAAATTTGGGCGATATCATTTTTAGAAAAATGGAAATTGGCGAATCTTTGTTTGGAAAAAGCATGGAATATTAGCCCACTGTGAATATTAGCACCTAAAAGTTTCCCTGGCCTCCATGCAACGAAGGTAAACTTATTGGTCAATATTAGGAAACCACCCTATAGGATTGGTTATGGGTTAGAAGTTAGTTCTCTACCCCACCTTTCTCTAGACATCTCTGCTTGCGGGGATCAGATTTCGTGAAATAAGAAGTCTCTTGGAAGGCAATATAAACCAATAGAACTAGAATTTTTTGAGGATTTAGATCACCTTTAGGATATAGGCAATTTTTTCTTTGATAGGACGTGTTTTCCTAAATCAAAATAGCATATCATTATAGTTTGTTTGCACTTGGACCACTACATTAGTGTTTTCGTGTTGTTTGTTACTCTTTTCTCCTATCATCACCCTTGAGCCTTTATATTTTTCTTTGTCTAAACACCATTCCGCCCTATAGGCGTTTTTCACAGAGACTTCTAGGCCTTTGCCCTCAGCTTCCTTTAGGACATCCTCTTACCCCTACTCATCAAGTAAGGTTCCATATAACCAGTACTCCACATAGTCCACATACAGAATCTAGTTCTTCTAATTCCTCTAGTTCTTCCTCTGATTTTGCATCTTCCCAACCCCAAATCACCACCATGTCAGGTGCTAATGTGGGTGGTGGAAAGCCTAGTGGTAACATTGGTCCTAACTAGGGTAACCCCACAGGCAGTAACACCAAAACTTCTTCTCGCATGGCCACTAATAGTCCATTTCTTCCCTATATGGTTGGTTTAAGCCTTCATAATTTGAACCATCTCATTAACAATCCTTTTCTCCATAACTAGAATTATCCCCCTATGCCAACCAAACTTTCCTCGAATATCCCTGATTTCGAGGGTAATCCTAGAGAAGACCCTATCAGTCATGTTCACTCATTCCATATGTGGTTTTCATCTAATTCCATTACTAAAGACTCCATTCATCTTTTCCTTTTCCAATGCACCTTAACTGGAGTTGCTTCCAAATGGTATGTCGATCAACTACATGCCTCTCATTCCACCTTTTCAACTCATGCTAATGCCTTCCTTTCATACTTCCAACTACCTCTTCGCTATGACACGAGTACTAAGCTCTTGATTTATTTATGTCAAACCTCTTCCACTCGTCTTTCTCACCATGTGTAAGAGTGGCATAGAAGGAGGAGCCTCTATAAAGCCCTTCCTTTCAAGAACTTTGTCTATATGCACTAGTTTTTTAGAACTCTCCTGGCCCCCATTGTAAAATAATTCGCCTCTCACTTCCCTCAGATTGAGGAAGAAGCTCTCCAAGTAGTCCTAAAATATGACATGATAAATGATCAGTCAGGTTATTTTTATAATGTCCTCCCTTATTTACCTAGGCTCGATGCCACTTCCATACTAGAGGCATCTCATGTTTCTGAATATATCATTGGATCCATTTCCCACCCCCATCCATAACCATATCCTCAACCTACTATGATTTATGGTCAACCTCAGGGAGGGTCCAGTACCTCTTACACCTATCCCCCTACTAATCCTTCATTTGTCAAGTCTTACCAAGGTACAAGCACACCATATGCAATTTCCCATCCATATCAACCAATAATAGGGCCATTTGTTGCTCAACTTGGTTCCCAAAATGTTACCATGAATATTTATTATCCTTATGCACCACATAGCACTCCAGCCCTAGTGGCACCAATGCCTCGAGCTTCCATGCCTCAACCTCCTCTTCCACAACACCCACCACCTCCACAGAATCAAGTGTATGCTCAGTAGAGTGCTACCAACACCCCTAACACTAAGAGGTGGAACAAGGGGAAAGGAAACTATAACCACCAACCTCAAGGTAACCAAGGAAACCAAGGTAGACAACCTAATGCCAACTAGGGTGACTAGTCCAATCCTGCAACCCAGTAATAGGGTAGACAACCCAAGCAGAAAAAGGCTCTTAGAACTAATAAACCTTGTTCTTTTTTCAAATTTTGTGGCCATTACACTTGTGAATGTCTCCTTTTATGTCAAATGTGTTAGGCATGGGAAGCTCAAGAAACTATGTCTAGAGGACCTTAGCCCATAGCTCCTCCTCTTCCCCTTCCTTCTTCATAGCCAGGAGTGCTCAACAATCCATTCTCTCATCAAGGGCATGTGACCACCCAACCTACCCAGAATCCTACTACACCTCAACCTTCACAAACTAGGAATGGTAGTTACTACATTCTCATGATAAATTCTGAAGAAGTCAACCTCCATACTCAGTCATGCCAATATGACAATCCTCCTGATAAGTCAACAACTGATTCCCAACCCAAAGTTTCCACTAAGCCTATTTCTTCACCAAATGGTACCTTATAGATCCCTCTGCCTAAGGAAATGGTTCCTCCTAAGATCCCCAAATTTCCTTTTCATCAAAATGTTTCTATTTCTCGAGTCCCCCATACCTACAATATAGTAGATGACTTGGTGAAGTCTCCTGCTACCATGTCAATGCTGGAAGTTTTCCATATGTGCCCATCCCAACAGAAAGATCTATTATCTTCTCTAGGCATTATGGATCCTTATGATGATAATTTGATCATCTTTGATGTTGAAAAATTAGATTGTCGCCCCCTTCCGACCTCTATTTATTTTCAAATACTAGTATTTGTTAGAAATGCTAATGTTCAATGGTGTGTCATAGATGAAGGCACTACCACCTGTGCAATCGCCACCAATATCTAGAAACAAATTGGCCCCCATGGCCTTTTACCATCCACCATTACCCATGATGAAAGGGATGGTAACCCTTTGTATCCTCTTGGTTTATACTGGAATTTCCCAATCACTGTCGTTGGCAAGAAATTTATGATTGATATTGAAGTCATCGATGTTGGGTTGTGTTATATTCTTTCCACATAGTTAACAGGGGGTCTGAGGGGTACCCATATGTTAGGTTGGGCGGACCCACCTATGGTTTTGTGCATGATTTTTGCACATGTTTTTTGGACGCGATGGTTTTTCGGTCCATGGTTTTGGACGCGATGGTTTTTGGTCCATGGTATTGGATGCTTCGGCATGTATAAATTATTGTAACATTGAAAGGAATATAATGAAAAATCAAGCTGGTAGTCTCGGTTTTCAGATCCAGTGGGAAATCTCTGTGTATATGTGTTTTATGTGTTATGCTCTCGCATTTTTATTTTTCCTGTGATTTAGAATTCGTATGCAGGTAATTTTTTGTACGGGGTTAAAACCTACATTTGGTATCAGAGATGTTTTGGCTTCAAGGGGACGCCTTTGTTGCTGAGGGGTTTCGCTCGGGCCTGTGGTAGACCCTGTTCAGTAGGAGATCTGCAAGATCGATTTTGGTGGTGAAAGAAGATGGCGAGCAGCGGAAAGATAGAGATTGAGAAGTTCAATGGTCAGAGTTTTGAGTTGTGGAAACTCAAGATGGAGGGTCTGTTGGTGGATAAAGATCAGTGGATCGTGGTAGATCCGGGTACTAAACCAACGGGAGTGACGGATCAAGAATGGAAGAAGCTGGATTGGAAGGAAAAGAGCATAATACAATTGTGTGTCTCAGATTCAGTATTGCTGAATGTATCAGGGGAAGCTATGGCGAAGGCTCTGTGGGACAAGTTAGGGACTTTGTACCAATCTAAGTCTCTGGTGAATAAAGTATTCCTGTGAAGAAAGCTGTATAACCTGAGGATGAAAGATGGAGACTCAGTGACAGAGCATCTGAATGCATTTAATACTGTGGTAAGTCAGTTATCATTTGTTGATATTAAAATTTCAAATGAAGATAAGTTCATCAGTTTGTTGTGTTCTCTACTAGATTCGTGGGATAGTCTAGTTATTGCAATAGGTAGCAATGCAACTGATTTGCAGTTTGATGAAATAGTCTCAGCCTTGCTAACGGAGGAGATGAGACAGAAAAATATGGACAACTAGAATGGTGATGCCTTTTCTGTACGAGGATGGTCCCAGAACAAAAACAAAAATAAGTCATCGAGTGGGAGATCTAAATCTAGAGGGAGATCTAAATCTCCAGGAAAACCTATAAAGGTG
>APFE030375047.1:0-12420 GCA_000404065.3 Pinus taeda
AGAGGATTTACTAAAGTATTTTAAACCCTAGACTCTTAATCCTAAACCCTAATTAATTTTAACATTTAAAAAAAAATATTATCTTTTATTTAAGCGTTTATTATAAGAATTTACTAGTATTAACCTTAAGCATTTTATAGCATTCTAAAAATAGTTTTTTAAGTTTTACTTAATTTTTTATCAAAATAAATTACTAAGGTGTTCTAAACCCTAAACCATAAAAACTAAACCCTAAACTATAAACCCTAAAACAAAAACCTAAACACTAAACACTAAACCCTAAGCCTTTTATAACATTTCGAAAATTGTTTTGTAACTTTTATTTAAGTGTTTATTAAAACAATTACTAATGAGTTATAAACCCTAAACCCTAAACCCCATACCCTAGACCCTATACCTTATACCCTAAAATCTAAACCCTAAGCATTTCATAACATTTTAAAAAGTGTTTTGTAACTATTTTTATGTGTTTATTAAAGGAATTTACTAAAGTGTTATAAACTTGAAACCCTAATCCCTAAAACCTAAACCCAAATTAATTTATAACATTTTAAAGAGTGTGTTGTAACATTTATTTAAGTGTATATTAAAAACATTTACTAAAAAGCTATAAACCCTAAACCCTAAACGCTAAATCCTAAAAATTTTATAACATTTTAAAAACTATTTGTAACTTTCAAACCCTAAACACTAAAACCGAAACTCTAAACCCCAAAACTGGAACCCTAAACTCTAAATCTTAAATCACTCTAAGAATTTTATAACATTTTAAAAAGTGTTTTGTAACTTTTATTGAAGTGTTTATTAAAATCATTTACTAAAGTGTTATGAACCTTAAAACATAAACCGTAAACCGTAAACCTTAAACCCCCAAACCCTTAAACCTAAACCCTAATCATTTTATATCATTTTAAAAAGCATTTTAAACGTTTATTTAAGTGCTTATTAAAAGAGTTTACTAAAGTGTTATAAATCTTTAACCCTAAACCGTAAACTCTAAACGATATATTTTTTTTGATAGTTTAAAAATCGTTGTGTAACTTTAGTGTTATAAATCCTAAACCATAAGCCCTAAAACCTAAACCCTAAACCTGAAACCCTAAATCCTAAACCCCAAATGGTAAACCCTAAACACTAAGAATTTTATAACATTTTAGAAAGCATTATGTAACTTTTATTTAAGTGTTTATTAAAAGAATTTACTAAATTGTTATAAAACCTAAACCCTAAACCCCAAACCCCAAACCCTATATCTTAATGTTTAAAGCCTAAAGGATAAACCCTAAAATCATTTACTAAGGTCTTATAATCCCTAAACACTAAATCCTAAAGCATGAAAGCATTTACTAAGGTCTTATAAACTCTAAACACTAAACTCCTAAACCTACACCCTAAACCCTCAACCGTAAACCTCAAATCCTAAAACCTAAGGATTCTATAACGTTTTAAAAAGTGTTTTGTAACTTTTATTTAAGTGTTTACTAAAACCATTTACCTAAGTTCTATAAACCCTAAACCCATAATCCCTAAAACCTTAACCTTAAACTACAAACCGTAAAACCTAAAAAACTGTAAATACCCTAAAAATACCATAAACCATAAAGACCCTCAACCCTAAAAAACCCTAAAACCTAAACTCTAAAAAACCCTAAACCCTAAAAATCCCAAAAAAACCCTAAACACTAAAAACCATTCTGTAACATTTTTATAAGTGTTTATTAAAAGAATTTATTGAAGCATTATAAACCATAAACCCTAAACCCTAATACTCACACTCCCAACCTAAACCCTAAACCCTAAGTATTTTATAACATCTTAACAAGAATTTTTGTAACTTTTTTTAAGTGTTTATTTAAAGAATTTACTAAATTGTTATAAACCCTAAACCCTAAGCAATTTATTACAATTTAACAAGTGTTTTGTAACCTTTTAAAACCCTAAACCCTAAACATTTTATAACATTTTAATAGGTGTTTTGTAACTTTTTTTAAGTGTTTATTAAAACAATTTACTGAAGAGTTATAAACCCTAAACCCTAAAACCTACACCCTAAGAATTTTATAAAATTTTAACAAGAGTTTTGTAAATTTTTTTAAAGTGTTTATTAAAAGAATTTACTAAAGTCCTGCTCTATCCACCCCCGCTCTCTCTCTCTCTCTCTCTATCTATCTATCTATCTATCCATATAACCCACTCCCTATCTCTCCCTCTCCTCCTCGTCTCTATCTCTCTTTGCCCCTTTGTCACCCCGTCCTGCTCTATCCACCCCCGCTCTCTCTCTCTGTCTCTCTCTATCTATCTATCTATCCATATAACCCACTCCCTATCTCTCCCTCTCCTCCTCGTCTCTATCTCTCTTTGCCCCTTTGTCACCCCGTCCTGCTCTCCTTCTCACTTCCCCTCCAGCTCTCACTCCACCTCTTCTTCTCCAACTATGTCCAACCCTCTTTCTATCCCTCTCCTTGTCCCCCTATCTCCCCCTCACCCTCTCCCCATCTCTCTCCCCCTTTATCTCCCCTCCTCCCTCTCTCCTGCCTCATCCCTCTCCGTCTCTCTTCCCCTCGCCCTCTCTCTATAGCTTTGGCTCTCTCTCCTCTCCCTCCACCTCTCTCTCTCTCTCTCTCATTCTCTCTCTCTCCTGCCATATTACTCTCCTCTCTCCCTCTCTCTCTATCCCACACTCGCCCCTCTCTTCTCTTTCCCTCTCCCTCCCTCCCTCTCTCACTCTCTCTCACTCTTTATCACTTTATCTCTCCAACTCTCCCTACCTCCCCAACACACTCCCTCCCTCTCCCTCTTCCCTTCTCCCACCATATCACCTTCACCCTCTCCCGCCCTCAACTCCTAACTATATCTCTCTGTATATCCCTCCTCCCTCTCCCTGCCCCCTCTCTCTCTGTCTCTCTCTCTCTGTCTCTCTCTGTCTCTCTCTCTCTCTCTCTATATATATATATATCGCTCTATCTCTCCTCCTCTCCCTACCTCCTCTGTCACTCTCCCTCCCTCTCCCTCTCCCTCTCCCTCTCTCTCTCCCCCTCTCCCTACTCTCTCTCTCTCTCTCTCTCTCTCACCCCCTGCCCCTCTCTCCCTACTCTCTCTCTCTCTCATTATCAGCATCATATCATTAAACAACATAAAGCATGACATCTAACAAAAAAGCATAATCATCATTATCATAATCATATCATTTAACAAATACAATCCACATCATGTAGCTAGAAAAACATCTTATAATTCAGAAATCAATTATCATCATATTATCTAAGAAGCACAATTATTATATCATCTTAAAAGAATAAAACAAATACATGCCAAAATATATACACATTAAACATGCAAACAATTGTCAACATCATATTTTCTTTCAATGCAATCATATTATCTAATTAGCAAAAGCACAACAATCATATCACATAAACAAACAACAATTTCTTTCATTTAAGAAACACATAAAATACACCAACATATACATTTCGTTATAAATAAAAAACGATGTCTCTACATAAATATTAATGTCATTTCATCTAACAAATATATCATATTATAAAAAAATACAATTTATGGGTACATTTAAAAAAAAAATTAATTATGACTCTTTTCACATTTAAATAAACAAGCGCATTCATTTCACATATCTTATAAAAATAAAAATAAAAATCTACTCATGAATAAATTATCTTATATCATCTCATTTCCAAAAAAAAATTAATTACATACAATAGAATAATAAGTTATAAATCAAAACATTTAATTTACAAAAATATTCTTGTATAATTTAAAATCAATAAATAATTATACAAACACAAATATAACTAAACAATTCAAATAAAAGAATTAAGTAAAAAAAACACTAATAACCATATAAATATAAATGACATAAATCAAATAAGATAGAATATAGAACAGCTTTAATTATATGATATTAATTTTATTTGTTATATATAAACCAAATTAATATAATTATTTATTGAATAAATCAAATATTTAAAAAAAGAAAAAGAAAAAATAAAGAATGAAATGTAAGGAAATAGTTTATATAAAAATTTAAAATAACTAAATTGAATTGATGTTGAGGGACTCCGTAAGAATAAGGAGTAAAAAGAGAATTATAGCCTATTGAAGAAGAGGCATGGGATCCTTTCAAGAAAACAATGGATGATGATAGTGAGAAGCAACTACCTCCTAACCAGTTGAAGTAGATAGTCAAGATATGTGGAGGAGTCTCTAAGGTTATGAAGTTGGTAGTAGGATTCATCAATTCTGAAGTAAATGCAAAGGGTTGGAAGAGAAAAAAAACTGGAAAGATGAAATAGGGAATGATATAGAGTTGCCTATGAAAAGCTTTATCAGAGTTTGAGAAACAATTTAGAGAGTCATACTAGGAAAAAAATTCAAATATTGTATAAAAGCCAGAATTAAAAATGCTTTCAGAACTTTATGACAAAGAATATTGCAATAAGATCAAATAGAACAGAGCAAAAAGATCTAAAGGGTTTAGGACCAAGAAGAGAGCAAAAAGGTTGAAAGAAAACTAAAAATTAAGAAAAATTAATGAAATTGCCTGTGGATCAAGAAGAGAGAAAAAAGATGTTAATGAGATGTAAACACCAATAAGAGAGCACAAAGATTTAAAAAAATTAACATTAAGGAAGTAGTGAAAGAGGTAAAGTAGAAATAAAGAAGAAGAAAATTGAAAATTCTATTCTAATTTATGCAATCAAAACAAAAGAATAAAACATGAATAAGAATATGAAATAAATCTCTGTCATGGGTGTAACAAATATCATCCTTGCATCCCTGATCGTCTTGGTCAAATTCAGATCCACTCTTCCTTATTCAAAAGCTACAAGGTACAGACACACAACTCAGAGACATACAAAGAAAAACAAAATAACTAACAGAATCACAGCCACAAAAAACATTGACATACACCAGAGAAAACACTTCCAAAATGCAAATACAAAAATTTCTTGGCCTGCTGCCCCTACCGTAGTCGATGGCATAGGCATGATTTATCATACCTAGCGCAGCCACGCCAGCATCCAGGAACCGCCGATTCTGAAGGCCAATTCTAGAAGCTGCTCTTTATTCAGCTGTAGCTCTTCTCTAGAATTAGGAAATTCCATTAAATTTTCCTGTTGTTGTTCGCTAGCTGCGGCATGAATCATGTGAACTTTGGAATAAGCTGGCAGCATGGAGTCTGGACTATGTAGATTAAGAACAGGCTCCACTGCAGAGATGTAATGAAGGAGATCTGCATGAACAGTCCCCAATGCTTTCTGTAGCTGCTGCACCTATCTCTGGCGGATGGAGATTGCTCCAACCCACCCATAACGAGCTTCGGCTCCCTCTCCCACTGGTGACTCTCCAAATCATTGATAATTTTGTCCACGTTGCTGGCTGCGAAGATCTTGTGAGCATTGGTAAATTTGCACACTTTCTACACTTTCTCTTAGGAATTTGCAGGCATCGCATGGTGAGTTCGATGAATTCAAAGCCATCTCTGCCAT
Source organism: Pinus taeda (assembly GCA_000404065.3). Lineage (NCBI taxonomy): Eukaryota > Viridiplantae > Streptophyta > Pinopsida > Pinales > Pinaceae > Pinus > Pinus taeda. The sequence continues at coordinate 5,511 of APFE030375047.1, forward strand.
GGAAGATAAACCGTCATAGCAGAGAAGATAAACTGTCATGATTTACTATGGCGGAAAATAAATCAGTACCTTACACATAAATATGACTAACTACGAGGTAAATAATTATTTGAATCAGTACAAAAAATAACCAGACAATGCATATTTTCTTGATATACGGATTTACCTAGACGTTGCAAGATCGAAAGCGTCTAGGTAAGTACACATACACAACTGAGCAAATCTTCGTTTATTTGATTGCCACACCGCGGCCATCGATGACAAATTTTGCAGGCAATCTCGGCTCAACTATTGAGTGGAATTGGCAAGAACACTAACTTGTGCTCAACGAAAAATTATATGAATAGTTAACCCTCAATGCTTAAACTGTATTTCAGAAATAAGCCATTTGCTTCTAGAAACAGTAGTATCAATATCTTAACTTAATGTTGATTTATTGGTTGTGCGCCGATAAATACGACTAAATCGAGATCTCAATTTCCTCAAGATAATCGAGATCTCAGTTTCCTCAACCGCTCAACTTCCGTTGTTGATAAAAAGAACGAGGAAGTAGGTACTTTCAAGGAGTTAACAGTTAGGTTTGGGAATGTCGGCATCACAGCATGTATGAATTGGAAGATGGAGATGGTACTCCAAGTCCCTATCAGCTTTTCCCAGACAATGAAAAGTTGTGACATGAAAGGCAGACAAAGAGATGATATGTAGAAGAGGAAGTGTGTTAATTTTGGAAGTGTTTTTTCGGGTGTTTTAGAAGAGCAAATACACATGATAGATAGAAGAGATTTTTCGACTATAGAAGAGAACATCATGTATTTCAAAGCCATGTAAAGATTACAAGCGATCCGTAATATCTGGAAAAAGCAATGTATCTGAAAAAGCTGTGATCCGTTAAAGGAAGAGTGGATCATAGTTTAACGAAAAAACATGAGATGCTTTTCTTGAAATTTTCATATAAAAAGTTGGGTTTTCTTTTCAAGAAATTATTTTCAAGAAATTATGTACGCAACCACGACATGTATCCGCGTGTGTTCAAATTTGGAATGTTCAAACTTCAATTTGAATTTTAGTTATATAAAGTTGGGTTTTCTTTTCAAGAAATGATTTTCAAGAAATTATCTACGCAACTACGTCATCTATCCGCATGCGTTCAAATTTGGAAGGTTCAAACTTCAATTTGAATTTTCAGTATATAGTACTTTGTGTAATCTTGGCACACGGCTTTTGTCCTACACTGCTTGTGGCGGTCAGCAATTCAATTAATATTATAAGCTACTTAGAGAGACAGCTCTTTATATGTTTGTATTTCCCTATTAATTCATTCAATATAAATGATACGCTTTTGGTGGTCAACAATTTAATTAATATAATTGATCATCTTTTCTCCGTCAGCAATTCAATTAATATTATATTAATATAATTGAGCATCTTTTATTCGTTACCAATTCAATTAATATTACAGGGTTAATTGGAGAAGCAGTGGTGGTATAGAAACAAAGCTCGTGATATGTTTTTATTTCTTTCTTAGCTCATTTTTTATGTAACTTCAATATCAATATAATTGAATTACTCTTTTTCGGTTTTGGTTTTCTTTAATTGGAAATGTTAAGTTTTAATTATTGAGAATTATATTTTAGGCAACAAATACTTTATGTAATTTAGAGTAGTGTAATCTTCTTATGGTTTTCTGCTTCCTATTATCAACTATTAAAAAAATTTTAAAGTTATTATAAGTGATATTTTAGGCAACAAATACTTTATGTAATTTAGAGTAGTGTAATCTTTTATGGTTTTCTGCTTCCTATTATCAACTATTAAAATTTCTTTAAAGTTATTATAAGTGATGAAAGAGAGCTACTTGTTCAAGCTTACTATAAGTAACCAAATAAAGCTAGTTTCATTTCTCTATGTTATTTCATTTTTATGTATATATATATATATATCATATTTTCATTTAGGTTTCAATACATTTTTTACATGTCTTTATTTAGGGTGTCAATAATAATAGATTTACTCTTAATTTTGACATGCATTTTTTAGTTTGAAAATTACAAGTTTTTAATATCAAATTATATGTTTACTATTTCAAATGTGATTGGTAACTCAAAGTTAAGGTGAAGCCAAAATTAATTATGTCAATAAACATGTTTCTTTTAAAATAGAATAAAGATTCCACAACTTTAATTTAATTATTTATCATTATTAGATTTATGTTAGGACCATTAAACCTTTCATGATTATTTTAGTGGTATACGCAAATCAAGGACTCAGATTTATGTGCAAGGTAGTTATGTTTTTTTTGTCATTTTAGTGAAACTGATTAATTAATTAAATATGATATGAGAAAGTTTCATATTAAATGAGTTACGTATTGTTGCATAACCTATTTATACATTAAGAAACTCCTTCATTGATAAACATCTTCTTCTATGCTTTCTGAAATAAGTATATATTTAACTTATAATAATAATAATAATAATAATAATAATAAAATAGTTAATTTCATAATTTTTTAAGTTTTACCGACATGAGATGTATTAGTAGTCACTAGCCATTAATTTTATATAATTGTGCTAGTACGTAAATTTCTATTAAAAATGTGTTAGTTTTCTTAATATTGATAATTTAAATACATTTCAAATATTTTATACGTACATTAATACAAAGGTTTTAAATATTTGAAATTACATTTTATAGTGAATTACTCCAGTGTTTACCACTTTTTGTTAATGATATGGAGAGTGAGATAATCTATCTTATTTTGGTTATTGGATTTGCATGTTTAAATATTTTTAGTATAGAGCCTTCTCAAATACCGTGCACACTTTGCTTTGTATGGTTATTTATAATAGAGTCTTCTCAAAATAACATGCACAATTTACTTTGTATGGTTTAAAGTGTAGAAAGAATTTTGATTGTCTTTTGGTTCTTGCTTCACCTTTATTTTTGTTGTTGTTGTAATTTTAGATATATTTTGTTAATTTTTTTTAGTTTTTATACATATTCAACAACTAAAAGTTTATCCTAGAAGGTGAGAAAGAAAATTCATAGTTTAGAGAATCTATTCCCTTGAGAAAACTATTCTCCAATCTTGCATCCTTGTATTTTCCAAACAACCATAATTTACTCTAGAGCACTATATGATTTAAAAGATTATTACTTTTCACTATACCACAGATTATGTACTTGACATATACAAATATATTTGCATGGTATGCATGTCCACTATAGAGTAGATTCATTGCCATTTTGAGAACAATTTTGTATTTATATATAAAGTGATGTCTACTAAAAAGATCAAAGGTTACATTGTATTTATCCTTGTGTTGATGTTGTATTTCAAATGAGTACCATATAACAAGAAACAACTCAACAAGACAACACCCCCCATAATAAGAACTTTCTTTTACCAGTTTTATTTCTTTTGAACTAGTGCAATGATATATATTAAATGAATTGTATAGAATTTAATCCATGACAAGCATCAGAACACATACCCCATTATACATCTCACATTACCAACTCAACAAGACTAAACCCCCGATAATAAGAACTTTTACTAGATTTTTTTCTTCTGAACTAGTGCAACCTTATAAATTAAATGACTTGTATACACATTAATCCATGAGAAGAATCAAAATACTTACCACATTATACATATAATATTAATAAAATAAAAAAGAGTCATAAAAGTTAACTAAATTATAAATTTATTTTAAATTCTTATCCCTACTTTACCATGGAAATTCTTAACTCAAGTAAATATATCTTCTTACAACACTATGGGCCAATGTGATGGCTTATTAATACCACATGTCCAATGTGACATATGTTGATATGATGTTTTCTTTAATTAAACAATTTGAGATCAATCAATTAAAAAAGCATAATGAACTTGGACATAAATCTTAGCCCTTGATATGTGAATACTACTATGACCATTCTAGCATATTCCATAAAGGTTAAATCTCTAACATTCACCTAATAATTGATAATAATTAAATTGAAAGTGTGAGACGCTTATTCTGAAAAAAGCAGGCCTATTATTGTAATAAGAAATATGTACAATGTAATCATTTAGGTCATGACTTCTCTCCTTTATGACCTATACTTCCTCTTTATTACTTTTCTCCTTTATAACTTAGTTATTGTCCATTGTGGCGTATAAGGTCACCATCCAGTGAATATGGAGGACTTGTTACAACTAACAAGACTTATATTACGCATTTATATGGATAACAATATAGGGATGCTACAAAATCATGGATTTTGTATTTTCCATTTTTTTAAATTTAGTACGATAAAGAAAAATAGACACATACCTTGAAAACTTGAAAAATCCTTATCATAGATAAAAATAAAGTCATTACTTATTAGGATTAGAACCATCTTCTTTAGAAGATATAATTGGTAATAATATGTATATCTTTAGATTGAGATTTATTTTTAGTATTGGAAGATTTTTGTTCCTTGTGTCTTTCCTTAGCTTGAATTTAAGTTTTGACTTTCTTATTTTGATGGACAAGCTCACTAATACACTTTTCATGACATGGGACAATCAACAAGTTTTGTCGGCACCAATACATGTTCTTACTTTAGCCTCATTCAAATGGATGTTGGTTTGAGGCTACCATGATAAAAAGTGACATCAACACAAAAATCCCAAATTATCTTAGACATATCGCCTATTTCATTTTGGCAAGATTTCAGGATGAGCATCAATATGGAAAAACACATCATTTCTAGGAGTATTCTATTGTCTCTTTTGCCTTGCTCAGGAATTTTTTCTCTGGATCTGTTTAATCTTAACTTCAGATAGAGGGTTTTGTTCTAATTGATTGATCTCTTCTTCATGTGCGGGTTCTTTAGGTAAAATTTTGGCCCAAAGACTTACCCTGGAGGGTTTCACTTCCCTTTTATCCCTAAATTCCTATTTTAATTGCATATGTTAGGTAGTAGTAACCTTGTTTATGCTTCTAGTTCAGAAAACACTAGTAGGTCTCATGGTTTCAATGTTATTATCATTTGAAACACAAGGGTTTTCTACATGAACTCATTTTTCACAATCATTCTATGATGAATGACGATGTGGTGATTGAATAAGATTGCCGAATAAATGATTTTGTGCCTCAATATCTAAGGAATTAAAATACTTGGTTAATTGTGGTTCTTCAAAACCATTTTGATCTAGGAAATGATCATACTCATCCCCTATTTTTTCCAAATGATGTCTAAATAGAATATAGATGAAATTCTGGGGAAAGAGTGATCTTTCAGAGTTCTTGTGACGTGACTGGTATGTGCAAGACATTTTACTTAGCATTTAATATAGATAAAGAGGAAAATTAAGTTTATGGAAGAGAAATTCCATTAACAACCTTTTATTATAACTAAGAACTAGTATGTTTCACCCTTCACAAGTAACATACTAATGAAAAAAACCACTAAATTGTGCCATTTAGATTTCGGTGAGGAAATTTCCATACCTTTCCCATGATATCCACAAAAATTATTGACGATAAGTTTTTTCAAGGGAATGTCACACAGTGAACAATTTTTAGACTGTTTCTCTCTCCCAAAGGGAAGATGAGTAGTTGCTGCAATGAGATCAATATTTGTAGCCATCTCTAGATCAGCCACTTGATAATTTTTCATATCAAAAGAAGATGGAAAACCTTCACAATCCCTTTATGATAACCCTAAAAAAACTGAAGTAAATCCCACTAGTTGACCTAGAGGAACAAATTTTCACATTCATCATACGCCTCTGCTATCTCAACTCAAATGACTTTAAACTAGATAAGGAGTGCCACAGTTAGAATCCAAAATGTTTCAACCATGAATCAAGGTGAAACATAGAGGGAAAATGAGCAAAGAGTGGGTCACCAAAGTCTAACTTACATAGAAATGTAAAAAATATGAACAAGAACAATGAAACAACAAGGTATTGGTAACCCTGAAAGCCCAAGGGATTAAGTCAAACTTGTATAGTCATGAGGTATGGTACACAAACATTAATAGATACCATATATGAGTGTATGTGAGCGGTTATTTGAGACAATTGGTGCAAATCAACATTAACATCCCCAACGATAATTCCAAATCACCCATAAATCTATGACACAAATCTCAAAGTAATAACCCTTAGCCCGAGAACCATCATTTCTCATGATTGCAGATCTCAAAATTTCAAACGAGATATGATGATACACATGAATATAATCTTACAATAATCATAAATGAGTTGTATAGTCATTAATATATTTAAAACAAGTCTTATATGATAATTTCATTATATAACAAATATTAAAATATGGAAAATAAACCAGATGTAAAAACAATCAAGCACAAATTATCACATATTTTATAATTCTTTAGGTAATATATATTCATCAACTTAGACAACATGTAGATATTAGGGCTTATATATAATTCAATCAAGAATACGCAATAAAATTTTATGAAGGCATTATAATATACAAATAGAAATATGATAGGAGTGTTACATAATCAAGGATTCTATAGTAACCCTTTCTCACTTTGACATTCATTTGTTGTATAGTAACCCTTTCTCATCCTATTTAAATTGCTAAAGCCTGATCTGTTTCTTCAACTTGTCCTGACGATGAACCACACTAGTTGGTTCGAAACGCGTCGACAATAATTTTCTTATGTGATTTACGCCGAAGCTCTTTTTACAAGTCACAACCTCTCAATAACTTATTGAAATATCCCAAAGAGACATGTTTTTATATTTCTACAGAATGGGACCAAGTTTCATCAAGAAACCACTGAAGGTAGGTCCTTAAAATGTAGTAAAGTTCAATAAAACAATATTCAAAGCAACAAAAGATATGTCATATGAAAATTATAAAAATTAAAAGAAAATTGCATGTCAAACCATTTTGTTCAT
>APFE030375067.1:0-13552 GCA_000404065.3 Pinus taeda
TCCTCATCATTTCTTGAGAGTGCATCTACCACCGCATTTTGCTTTCCTTTTCTGTAGATGATTTCAAAGTCATAAGCCAACATCTTTGTGACCCACTTTTGTTGCTCTTCACAGGATAATCTTTGTTCTAAAAAGTGTTTAAGTCTATCATAATTTGTTTTTACCTTGAAGTGTCTTCCCATTAGGTAGGGTTGCCATTTCTTAAGTGCATGGAGTATTTCCAACATTTCCTTCTCATAAATAGCTTTGTGTAAAAGCTTTCCCTTGATTGGATGACTTTCAAAAGCAATGGGTCTTTCACCTTGCATTAAAATAGCACCAATTCCATTTCCTAAAGCATCACATTCCACAATAAAGGGTTTTGTGAAGTCCGGTGTAGTTAAGACTGGTGCTTGGCACATTTCCTCTTTAAGATGTTCGAAGGCCTTTGTTGCTTCTAGAGTCCATGAAAATGCATCTTTCTTCAATAATGTTGTTAGAGGTGCTGCTATTCTCCCATAATTCTTAACAAACTTCCTATACTACCCTGCCAACCCAAGAAATCGTCGCAAATGCTTTATGGATGTGGGGATTTTCCATTCCTTAGTGGCTTTAATTTTTCTAGGCTCTACCTTAACTCCTTCATGAGATAGAATATGATCCCGATATTCCACCTCTTGTACTCCAAAGAAGCATTTGTATCTTTTTGCATTTAATTGTTTCTCCTCCAATAGTTGTAACACCCTGTCAACATGTTCAGCATGATCCTTCCAAGAGTTGTTGTAGATTAGTATATCATCAAAAAATACTAACACAAATTTTCTAAGGAAGGGTTTAAAAATGGAATTCATCAAACCTTGAAATGTAGAAAGTGAATTGGTATGGCCAAAAGTCATGACCAAAAATTTATAATGACCCTAATGAGTTCTAAATGTTGTTTTCAGAAAGTCTTCAGTCTTCATTCTGATTTGATGATATCTTGAACGAAGATCCAACTTGGTGAAGTAAATTGATACATGCAATTCATCCAGCAATTCACCAATGACAGGAATGGGAAACTTATCTTTAATAGTGAGCTTGTTGAGCTCCCTATAATCTGAACACATGTGCCATGATCCATCCTTCTTGTGCACCAATTCTACTAGAGTAGAGAAATAACTTTGACTAGGTTGAATTATACTAGCCTCTAGCATTTCTGCAACCATATGTTCAATTTCACTCTTTTGGGCATAGGGATATCTGTACGTCCTGATGTTTGGAGGAACACTTCCTGGAATCAAATGAATAGCATGATCATGATCACGAATAGGTGCGAGACCTTTGAGAGTCTCAAATACCTTGGAATGGTTGTCCAAGACTTTTTGGAGATCTGGAGAAATAGATGATTCCATTGTGGAAACATCTAGCAAACATAATTGTGCAATTACACATCTTTGTTCATTTTTTAGAAAATTTGTCATATCTTTAGAGCTGATTATCTTTCTCAGCTTCCCTGCAATACCCCTTAATTCAACTTCCTTTCCTTCCATAGAAAATTTCATGAAAAGTTCTTTAAAATTAAAAGCTATTGTACCCAAGGATTGTAGCCATTGGACTCCTAGTACAACATCAGCACCTCCATTGGAATGGAAAGCATTGGGCTAGTCAATACATATTCTCCCATGGATAGCTTGATATTATGGAACTTTCCACAAAAATTTATCACTCCTCCATCTGCAACCATCACTTGACACTCTAGTACTAGATATAAGAAGAAATTCAATTCGTTTGCTACCTTACAATGAATAAAATTGTGGGTAATTCCTAAATCAATCAACACTATTACCTTTTTCTTCTTGATTTGTCCTTCTATCCTGATGGTTTGAGGAAAGGTAATTCCAGCCAATGCATTACAAGATATGGTTGGATTCATTTCTTCTTTATCTAGGCTTTGTTCCTGGAGTATATCATCTTCTTTTGACATTTCTTGCTCCTTTTCTTCTTCCTCTTCACAATCGATGTAGAATAATTTCTTTCAGAACACTTATGACCTTTAGTGTATTTTCTATCACAACTGTAACAAAGCCCTTTTTCTCTTTTTTCTTCTAATTATTTTGGTGTCAACCTTATAGGTTGTGGAAGACTGGGGGCAACAACACTTCCGTCTTTATAGTTGTGAGTGGTATGCTTCCTGGTTGCCATAATTTTGCTTTCCATTTTTCTTGCTAACCTGAATGCCTTCTCTAAGAATCAGGTTCCCAAAGGCGAACATCATGTTGGATATTATCCTTTAAAGACCCTATGAACACATCAATCCTATGCTCCTCTGGAATATCTTTTACCCTTATGTTCAATTTTTGGAACTACTCAATGTGCTCCATTATTGAACCCTTTTGTTTGAGACTTATCAATTGGCTAAAAAAAGTGTTGCTTTTTGTATCCTCATAATGTGCTATCAATTCTTTCATAAAAATTCCCAAGTGATAATTTTCTTACGAGAGCAAAGCCACTGATATCATAGAAACTGAATTGCTTCCAAAAATAAAGTTGCAATACATACCTTTTGTGTGTTTTGCACATTATTGAGATTGAAAAATTGCTCCATTTGTAATATCCATGTTGCGGGATCCTTGCCATCAAACTTCCTCATATCGATTTTTGGAATATGGTGGGTCTTCGTTCCAACATTAGAGTCTATGAAATGATAATCAACATTTCTTTTGTTCTTATCACGAGTTCCCTTTACTACCCTTTCACCATTAGTAAGCATTTGTTGTAGAAACGTTGTCAAATCTGCCTTCAATTCTTCCATGTCTTTCTTCAAATCTATCTTCAAATCGTCCATCTTAGCTTCCATGTCATTCATCTTACCTTCCAGGCCCTTTATCTTAGAATCCACACCATTTATCTTAGATTCCACGCCATTTATCTTAGCTTTTGTTAACTTTTGTGAGAGTGACATTTGTTGCACTTGGTGTTGTAATTTTGATATATCATGTAGAATTTCTTGCTCTTCTTCATGAGTCATGCTAGCACTTTCAGGTTGCTTACCAGGTATTTGCATTTTCTTTCCTTGGGGCATCAGTTACCGATAATAATTCTCTACTATGCCCTTTGAATTCTTCAAAATAATTCTTCAAACCAAGCTTAAGAAAAAATTTAAAAAAATCTACACACCTTTTTTCACTTTGTAGGAGCTTGATATTGCCTCTAATGTATCTCTGTAATTTTGGATCATCCATTTCTGAAATTGCGACCTACAGTATCCGTATGTGTCCTCTTTCCAATGCCACCAGTCTAATCCAAATTGGATTATCCAAGGAAGAGTTATGCCAAATATCTCATAGTGACCTTATTATAGACTAGTTCAATAGAGAGAACTTGTACGACATGCCATGAGTTGCTGTTTCGACCCTTTCCTCTGAAAAATATGTACAGGAGACTACAGTCTGTCCTCTTTTTGTACCTTCTTACGCAATTTCAATCCGATTCTCAGAGAAAAAGTTATGATGATTTTCCCCAGGTCACCTGTTTGGAAGGTAATTCAGGAGTCTGCAAAAAGACCAACTTCCTCAAATCATATCTCCACAAATGTAGCACAAAAAGATCTGAAATTCGGGCCCGAGGTCAGTGTGATTTCTCCCAAATGGTTTTTTTTTAGTTCTTGAACATGCAAAAAAAAAAAATAAAAAAATAAAAAAATAAAAAAAAAAAAAATAAAAAATAAAAATAAAAATAAAAATAAAAAAAATAGTGAAAATGCCACGATCACCTATTGGGAAGCAAAACCTTAGAACCAAAACCCAATACCAAATATTATGAAACCAGCTCAAAAAAAGATAAAATGGATAGACCAACGCCTTAGAATTTAGAGTCTTTGAGGGGGCAACCTCCTTTACATTACATAAATGAACAATTCTTCGATGATTCAAATGAAAAAATCTCCTTTCTATATATAGGAGTCTAAGTAGACACAATATAACCCAGTCGACCTAACAACAATAATATAAAGCCACGAAAATAACAATAGAGGGATTCTATGGGGCACAGTAATAACAATATGGGCACAATATGGGCACAACAATATTAATAAAGGATACAACTATAATAGTAATGCGGTAATCATTAGTATTATAGGGACCTGACAAAACCTCGAGTTGATAAAATAAAGATGGTAGCCGAAGAGTAGCAACATTCTTGCGGCAATATTGGTGCTCATCATCAACCATGGTCAACCATGGTCAACCATAGTTAAGCATCTTTATTTTAGTGTTTATAATATTTACAATAAGATTTATATAACTTGGTTTATAATATTGATGTTGGTGTTTATCATAGAATTTTCTCGATATGAAAATCAATCGTGGTCAACAATGGTCAATCATGGTCAACTATAGTCCAATTTTGCATTGTGTCAAATATTGTCTCAAGATTAAAATAAACCATGGTTAATCATGTTCATTTTAGGGTTTATAATGTTTATCTTACGGTTTATATATCTAGTATTTATAATATTAATCCCTTGGGTTTAATATTATTCCCTTCAGTTTATTATCACTTTGGTTTTTAGTATTAATTCCTTGGGCTTATTAGTCGCTTGGGTTTATAATATAAATTCATTGGGTTTATTAACATAAGGGTTCATATTCCTATGCTATAATTTTTTTTGGTAACCGAGAGGAACCCAACAACCCACCTGAAAGATAACTACCAATAAACCTCTGGGTGGCTATGAACTAGTATTCTCCCCGTAGCCTGTGCCAGAACGTGGGGATTTGAACCTGGGTCTCTAGAGTTTTGATTATTTCACATATTTTGGACTACCAATTGAGCTTTCCACAAGGACTTCCTAGGGTATAATATTATTCACAAGGTTTATAATATTAATCCTAGGGCTAAATATTCATCCGTTGGGTTTCTAATCATGGTCAATCATGGTCCAACGTCACATTTTCACAAATATTGTGTCAATATGAAAATAAACCATGCTCAACCATCATTAACCATCATCAAATACATTTCAACCATGGCCAACTATCATATTATGACAAAGATTGTCTCAATATGAAAATCAACCATGGTCAACCAACGTCCATCATCACATTATGAAAATATTTTATAAATATGAAAACCAATCATGGTCAACCATGGTCCAATATCACATTGTGACAAATATTGTCTCAATATCAAAATCAATCATGGTCAACCATGGCCAACCATGTTTTTTTTAATGTTTATAATATTTATGTTAGGGTTTATATGCCTTAAGTTTACAATATTAATTCCTTGAGTTTTTTGTATTGACCCCTTAGGTATATAATATCAATCCCTTGGGTTTATTAATCTAAGGTTTCATATTCCTATGGTATAATATTATTGATAGGGTTTATAGTATTGATCCTAGGGTTTAATATAAATATCTTGGGTTTATAATATAAATTCTTTGATTTTTTTATATTAATCCCTTTGGATTATAATATGTATAATCCCTTAAGTTAATAATATCAATATTTATTATATTATTGATAATATCAGTAATATTATCATTTTATTACAATATAGAAATAATTAGTAAAAATTAAGATTATCATTGTTATAATTTATATGTATTCATAATATAATGATAATAATGTCTTATTACGTCATTACTATTAATGTATTATTTATATATTTATATATTTATTAATGTCAAGATTAATATTAATATTAATATTGAATCTACATCCATTGGTAGATATTGACGTATATCAACCACATTTATTAATGTGGTTTTCCTAGTTTAAAAGATATTAATAACTGTGAGAAGAAAAATATCACTATGGAATATTAAGTAATATCGATGTACATTTAAAAATATCTTAATAATATTAAATAATTTTAAATATGGACAACTTGGTACATAAATAGAATATTTCAATATGTACCCCTTAATGTTAACGATGTTTATATTTATATATTATATAAAGTAATTAAAAAAAGTACTATGGTCAAAACATTTCAAGTAGCCACCCTACCCGCTTACAAAACTTTTAAGAAGGGGATGGCATGGATAGTGGCCCCATGAAAAACTATAATAACATTATTTTTTAATTTATCAATATGGAAAGTGTTCACCCTAATCTAAGATTTATTTTTCATTTGCAACTTTTACGGTGTAATATGGTCCCTCCACTGCCCACATGGTATTTATTTTTGGCGTCTTATGGAATTAATGGGTATGTGCATAATGAATTACTTGTAATATCTAGGACCTATTTTCTACTTTCTTCTAAATTATGGATGTGTGTGCCACATGGTGGTGTTGTTGTGGATGATTTCTATTTATGTCATGGTTTGCTCTAGGCTTGGTTCAGTTGGACTTCTCTTTAGACATTGTCGCTTCTTTGCGGGCTATTTTTTTTCATATTGTTCCTGCCACCATTCCATCTTCAGGTGTTGTACCATTTGAAGGTTTAGACCATGTATGATACTTACATTTGGGTATTTATGGAGATACCTAATTTTATTAACATTTAGTTTGGTCTTGAATTTATTGGTTGCAATCCAAGTTGGTATACAACATTTGCTAGATTTTGGCTTAATCATCTGTGGTGTGCTAGAAACTGCTAATTCTTGTGTCAAATGTATTCTTGGGATACTCAGTCTCTATATCTCCTCTAGTGGCATATTAAGTTTTTCCCCTTGTAACAAGTGTTTCCATCTCTGGAGCACCATGCCTTGGCATTTCATGTGCAATTGTTGAAGTGGAGGTTGCCAGGCTCCCCAAGGTATAACTTTCCTCAAGCATTAGAGGTTGTAACTATACACCTTTTAACTTCCAATATTTTTGATGAGATTCGCCTTCTTGAGTTCCTCTCCATTAAATATCCCTTTCTTGATATGAAATCCTCGAGGAGTTATCTCACTGCATTCTTGACTTTGGTCACACCAGTGGCACACTCAAATAATGCCTTAACTCTAGTACCCTTCATTGGTAGATGAAAAACCTCTTTGGTAGGTTCTGAAAGAGAAAAAAGAGCGGTGGAATGACATTTTGTTGACATTCTCTAATTGGATGTAAAACATATAGCTACTTGAATGCCAAGGATCCTACTCTAGTGATTTCCTCAGATTCTTCATTTTTTGCTATCTGTAGCCCTTTTATTTGTAGATGAGTAGTTTATACACCTATTAATTTCAACAATTGGTTTTATTTTGGTTAAATTTTCTCAAGCATAGTGAGTCAATATCTCTCGTTTCTCCTATGGTAGATTGAGACCACTTAAGGTGAATTAAGTGGAAACATCAGCATCTCCTAGTTGTATCTTGATGCTTTAATATTTTGAGCTAATAACCAATATAAATTAAAAAAAAAAACCAAAAAATTTAATTATCTTACATTTTGGTCTTTTGTGTATGTATAAATTTTTTAGTCATTTTAATTAAAGCTTAACAAATATGTTTAAAATTAAAAACATTAGAATTTCTAATATATGCATTTTCAATTTCTAAAATATTAAATCCTTTCATGTTTTTTTACTATAAAAATAAATTATAAATATAAAAATAAAACAAATTTTGTAATATAATATAAATAACAATTTTAATATTAAAAAAACATATTTAATATAAAAAATAAATATCAAACTTGACCACAAAAACATTTTTAAAAAGAAATCTCTCATAAAAGGAAATTGATTGACTCATAAAAATGCCCTAGAAATTTATGTGTTGGCCAAAAGAAATCGTTATTAAAAAAGAATTACAATCTAAAGCATACGTTTGACGAATAGATCGATAATACAAATATGACGGATAATATCATATCTCCGGGGTTGCAGTGGCTATAGCTACGCCCTCAAACTTTTCAGGTACGTGTAATTCAATCAACTCGTGAGTTGACGTGTTTAACAAATAACAAGCCTGATGAAGAATACTGTGATAACGTTTAGTCCAAACAAATATGGTCACGCCACTCTGCGGTGCACACCGGAACCACCAAATTTGGTGGGAATAACAGTTTCGACAACCCAGTCCTTCTCCTCCACACCATATTTCATCAACCATCGTGAAGGTACAGAGGTGCCCAGAAGCAACTAACGACTACAACCCAAATTATTCCACATATCATCCACTACACTCCACACAACCATCTTTGGATTATTAATTTCTGCATTATTTCCATTTTGCCAGAATGCAAACAAACTCTTTCCATGAGACTTTCGTACTTTGGCTCATTGGAGGTAAAATTTCCCAATAACGGTGAGAGGATATCATTTTGGTTGTCTTTCCCACTTGTTAAGGTAGGCTAGTTAAGGTAAGCTAGTTATAATTATTATTATCTAATTTTAAGGTCACAGTCAAGTCAGATACTAAATTAGTGTATAAACCATTTGTTTGTGTAACCAGAACCTATTTTTTCAATAGGGATTTAACTGCTAAGTCTACAAATATATACATACTCTCCCCCTCTAATTTTGAACTTATAACCTCTTAAAAAAAACACATCCTCTTAACCATTAAGCCCACTCAAACTATATAATTATAATCAATTAACTCTTATCTATGTCTATATTATCTATATTATACCTTTATTTTCCTAGAAAAAAATCAAACTTTCTATTGCAGAACAAAAAGTTACAAAGTATATGTTGTGAGAATTCAAGTCACTGTATGATTTGTGATCATAGAGTAGCTGAGATTTTGCGAGAGAGAGATCTCTTGCAGCCATCTCAAGTTCTGAAAAATCAGTTTGTTGTTTCCATCAGTTGGAGAGGCCCCAATAGAACTGATTGGTTCCTAAGCATTGTGGCTACTTCCCATAGCCAAAAACTAGAACAGTTTCCAAGAGTTTAGTTGCCTGTTGTAGCTACTTCATCCCCTGGCCTCCTCAGAAGGGAAAACGACCCAAAGAGAGAGAGGCAACCACATTTAAGCTTTTTTTTATAAGAGTTTTAAATAAGTTTGAACTGTCTAATATGAACAGAATAATAAGATGTAGTTGTTCCATCCCCAGATCTCCTTAGGAAGGAAAACAACACATACAAAGATGAGGAGTAGAGTAAGTTTGAAGAGTGAGATGAAACAATTTAGCAAGAAGATCGAACAACAAGAACCAAAAAGAAAATGTCCTGCCTTGATGAGACTTCAAAGAGGAAAGTTTGAAGCATAAGGTGGATGATTTGACACATGGATCTCATCCATCTCTGTGTGTTTTATTCACCAACTACCCAAATTTTTTTGAACACCCTCTTTAGAAAGCTTGTCTACATCATCATTGTGTTCTTGTAGATATGACATAATGAGATGTGGTTAAAATGAGATTTTAGACTCATGGTTTCCTCCAGAAGAGATGATAGTGTGTAATTCTTGCATCTCTTTGTTCCATTGAACCATTTGACAATGATTAGAGAGTCCCCAAATATTTGAATTGAGGTTATGCTCAAATGAATGAGCCAACAAAGGAGTAGTTTCAAGGCTGTCAACTCAACATAGTTGTTGGTTCCAGTCCCTAAGCCTACAGAGGCTTTGAGGCTACTATGAGGGTTTAAGTGTATGATTAGTCGAGCTCCTCATGTATTCTCGTGGCTGGAGGTCTGACAGAAATAAGCCCAAGGAATCCCTTCCCAGATGGTCTCTTCTATGATCGGTCGGGGGAGCTTCTTATGAGAGGGTTCAGGCATGCTAGTATATATAGATGCACTTCCAATAGCTATTCTCTCAGCAGATGGGGTGAGGTCTTGAAATATGATTTTGTTCCTTGCAATCCATTATCCCCAGGAGATGATTAAGGGCAAGTTCCTCATGTTTCCTTCTGGGTGTAGGGTCCACCAATATTTCTAGAGCAATCACCTGCACATTCCATACCAAATTTTTATGTATCAAGTCCCCTACCGTTTTCCAGACATTAATGGAGAAGGGGCAGCCCATAAAGAGGTGCGAGATTGTTTGAGAGGCTACTTTACAGAGGGCATACCATCCTAGGCCAGATTTGAATCTCTTCTAGAGAATGTGCCAGGTTGGAACCTTCTCTTTAAGGATACACCATAAGAGCATTCAGGCTTTTTCCGCGTATTGCAGTTTCCAGATTGAGGTAGCCCACCAGTCTTGAGTCCCCCAATATTTCTTTCACATTAGGAATTTGTATCCTTGTTTTGGGGAGTAATTCCCTACATGGGCCCAAACTAACTGATCAGATTTGTCCCTTATTCTCAAATTTGATCGGGACAGAGGAGAAAGTGAGCCATTCCCATTGGCGATTAAGATTTAGATCTAATCCTGAGAGCCATGCTTTGCCCCATATGGAGGACTGCCCATGATTCACTATCTGACTTAGGTTATTTATGCCTCTAGAGATGAGGTGGGAGGATAAGGCTTGAGATAGTCTGGAGTTTTCGTTGCAACCAATGGATCCGACCTGCCAAGATAGTCCTTGTTTGATGATCTTGAAGCTTTCCAGGGTTTCTTTCCACAACACTAATGCACTTCCTTTCTTTTTGGATAGACTTCGGATCCAATCTTCTAAAGGCATAGGGTCAATATATTTCCTTTTAACTACTGTTGTCCATAGATTCTCTGCTTTGATGAGCCTCCATCCTAACTTTGCTGCGAGTGTGAAGCTAAAGTCTGTTAAGTCTTTGATGCCCCATCCTCCCCATTCCTTTGGCCTTTCCACTTGCTCCCAAGCCACCCATGGGAGAACCGAGTCCTCTTTGGATCTGCCCATAAGAATTTGCTGCATACTATTCTGATTTTTTCTATGATCCCTATTGGTACCCAGGTTAGTGCAGCCCAATAGACCGGAATAGCTAGGAGGATTGATTTGATTAAAGTAAGTCTCCCCAGCTCTAGATAGCCATTTGAAGCTCCACTGGGTGACTCTTGCTTCTATTTTTGCTATTAGCCATTGCCAATCCTGTTCCCTATACAAGCAAGGTTTTAGATAGAACCCAAGGTATTTGAAACTATATCAGAGCTTTCTATCCTCAAAGGGCAGATTCTCTTTGATTTGGGAAATTTCAAGCCTGTTGAAACCTTCCACCAAAAGGTGAGATTTTGCACTGTTTATTTGGAGCCCTTTCGCTTTTAGGAATAGATTGAGGATCCTTTTTAGTTCCAGAGTTTTTGATCTTCTCCGAGAGGTGAAGCTCAGGATTTCATTCACAAATAGCATATGAGTTATTGATGCGGGAGCATTCAGCCCAAGAGCAACTATTGTAAATAATAGTCATAGGGGGTCAAGCATTATTTTCCTAAGTTACAAGTTAGTGTAATTAATTAGATGTTTCCAAAGAAAATAAATAAAAAAATAGGAAATAAGGAGTGATTTTAGGCATAAAGCAGTGAATATGGGTCGTTAAGGGATAAGGAGGCTTTTCTTGTTTTAGAACACGAAAAAAAAGACAGAATAAAGCCTCAAGATGTTTTTAGGTGAATGCATTGCATGTAGAAGTTTTATGTTTTAATCATTATGTAAAGCATATCTATTATCATTATAAAAGAATGAGACAGCTAAAGCTGTCATCAGAGAGAGAAAGAGAGAGTGTGAGAGCTCTTCTGGTTGGGAGCTTCAGGCAGTTTGTAAAGGCCCATCAAATTCTACTTATCTGGCCAACACATGTTGTAAGTTATATTCATGGTGATTGCTTGGGAAAGCTATAGTTATTTCTGGTCAAATGTATATAACCGTCTTTGACAAAAGCATGAAACCATAAAATAAAATCTTATGCATCGGTTAAGTAAACGTTTGGATTTGTGAGTTTAATATGATGAGTTATGGAATGTAACTATGGCGTAAATATATTAATGATTGCCATGCGTTGAATTGCTATATGAATTGGTTTAAAAAAATCCGCGTGAACACCCAGGGTTAGGGTCAGGGGAGCTTCCTTTCTTGGATGGAAACGGCGGTGTTGAATTTTTATCTTAATTTTTAATTTCATTTCATGGTGTGGGTGTGGGCCGGCACTCAGTTTATCAAACGTTGCGTGCGACCATAAAATTCAAAGCAGAAATCCGATGAATCCGTCATTGTTTTAATAGCTTTTCCTGCGTTTCATGATGGCCTGTTGAGGCTGCGAGCGAACGTGACGGCCGGTTGATGAGAAGAAAGAAGAACAGGGTAAGTTCATGGCAGATGGGAGAAGAAAAAGATCTCTATCGTTGAACGGCTCTTTTTGGGTCTATTTATGGCTGTGATCTTTTACTAATGTGTTAGTAACGCTGGAGTATGAGCGTGGACAGAGGAAGTCATCTCTGTCCTGGGTTTTGTCTAAAGGTCGAACGCAGAATTGGAAGTGAAGAGGACCCATAGTTAATAAAAAGGTGGGGCAGACTTCCTGAATTTTGGTATTTATTCAAATTGAATCGTAAGAAGATTTGAAAGAGCGTCAAAATCATTCTTGAGATCCGTATGTCTTTTTTTTTTATGGAGGGATGCCAACAGCCAAAGGTAATCCATGGTGGCATTAATATAATTAAGGGACGGAATTGCCTTTGGAGGCCACTTCTTTTTAGTTTATGTCCAGAGGAAGCTCCTGCTCCGAGTAAGTGAAGTAAAGTGTTTTGAATTACATTTCTCTGAACCTTGGATCGAATGATATTGGTTAATATGAAAGCATGAGAACTGGAATGAATTTGCGCATTGTAAATTTTGGCTGCTCTGAATAGTGAAATAAGAATTAATAAAGCAGAAGGTCAGGGAGATCCTGGGTATTGCAGGCTTGGCTTGCGTCAGGTGATAGGTTTGCAGGCCAGCCGTGCATCAATTATCATCAAATTTTCTGCCACTTCCATCCCTTGAATAGTGCCTTTCCTTCGCCCATCATTGATCTGAGTCCTTCCACTGCTAGAAGGAAGAGGAAGTGCTATGTCCTTCTGCTGCTAAAACGCTGTTGCTAAAAGGAAGAGGAGGGGCGAGATGGGCCATCCCTGGCGTAGTCCCCTTTGGCTTTGAAAGAAAGAGGTAGCCGCTCCATTGATGAGAACAACAAAGCTTACATTGGTTAGGCATCCCATTATCCAATTGATGAACTCTATGTGGAAGCCCAGATGAGTGAGTAACATGTGAATGTACGTGGAAGCCCAGATGAGTGAGTAACATGTGAATGTACATGCAACTGACCCTATCAAATGCTTTGGATAAATCAATATCCTTTGATCTTTTTTTGAGAGATGTTGTGAATAGTTTCGTGGGCTATCCAAATCGCTTCATGGATCTGCCTTCCATTTAAGAACCCGAATTGTTCTCTTGACATGTGCCTGGATATGATAGGTTTGATTAGGAGGGCTATCACCTTTGCTATTATTTTATAAATGCACTTACATAGGGATATAGGTCTGAAGTCCTTGAAGGTAGAGGGATCTTCTTTCTTCAAAATGAGGGCTCTGAAGGTAGAGTTGAAGGGGGATGAATTCACCTTTCCTTTTGGATTCTTCTTCTACGACATTAGTGAGGTCTTGACCAAGCTGATCAAAAAAATGTTAAAATAGCTCCACTTTCCAGCCATCTAGACCAGGACATTAGTCTTTTGGCATTGCTTTTACTATTCCTTCCACCTCCCCTCTGCTGACTTCTGACTTCGCTCATTAGTTCCATAGAGTCTTCCTCATCCCC
>APFE030375068.1:6309-36245 GCA_000404065.3 Pinus taeda
CTAACAATAATAATATAAAGCCACAAAAATAACAATAGAGGGATTCTATGGGGCACAGTAATAACAATATGGGGATAATAGGGGCACAACAATATTAATTAGGGATGCAACTACAATATTAATGGGGTAATCACTAGTATTATAAGGACCCAACACTTTGTATGTTTCAATTTATATATTTTCCTAGATCTGATGCAGAGCACCTACAACTAAAGTTGAAATTGTCAAAGATTTCAAGTCAAAGTTGAAATTTCTTGAAGCATGAATTATGGTTGGAATATTTTAAATTCAAAATGCACTCTTAGGTTTTAGAACACCAAGAGTAGTTGTGGAGAATATTGGAAAATTTACAACAAATTTGTTGTTTGGGATGGACAAAATGTACGTGTTGTATATTATTCATTATAGAGTTTGAGAACATGATTATCTTATTCTCTGTACAACAAGAGGAAGTGATAAGAAATCATTAAATGCAACGTATTCCTCTGCAAATGATAGCAAAGTTTCCACCTTCAAATGGGTAGTGAGGAAATTACAAGAAAATATATTTTTATCTCAACCCTTGTTGATTTCTAAGGAAGCTACCTGCTAGGTATCAAAAGCCTTAATTAATCATATTATTTGGCTCTAGAATACCATGTGCCTACCCATAGTTGAAGGAAAAGTATGCCATTGGGATCCTTTTAGAATTTCTCACAGATGTTGAAAAAGGTATGTAACAAAGTAGCTTGGGAGTGGGAAGCTAAAGGAAGCTTTCTCAAGTTCTTGATAGATAGAGGCAAATACAAAACATTGGAAGTTGATGCTAGGCAAGGTGAAAAATAAGCATATGACAAAGGAAGGCTCAAGTTCCAGTTGTAATCTTTTGGTTTCCACAATGTTCTATGGAGGACAATAATGACACTATGAAGGAAAAGAGCCTGTGATTATGATTTTTTGTAGAGATAACATTGTTTTGTGATTTGAATTATGAAGACAAAAATCTCATGTATAATTCCATACTCAATACCATCAAGAATCCAAACAAAAGGTTTTGTTTCAACTTTTCTAGATCTAATCTTATCAAATAACTATGATTATTCTAAAGTTTAGGGTTAGATCTATTGTTTTCTTTCTAAGAGGATGTTTATTTCCAAAGCAAATGGAATTAGATTTTTAGTTGTGCAGTTGAAGTGGAGAGTGAATCCATTGAATAAAATGTTTAGAAATTAAAAAGTGATTGCATTAATTTGTTGGCTATTTTCATAGAAAAAGTGGGGGCAAAAACCAATCAGAATTAATAAGAAAGGTGATAGGTGTCAACTTTGTATTCTCCCATGAACAATGTAGGAATCAGTTTCATAACCTTAAAGTATCAATTTAAATGGTGTCAAAACTTCTCAAGGATGAAGATAAGGACACAAGTGACCAAATATCAGCAATGGAAGGTTCATTTCCTTGATTGTTGGAGAGTTGAAAACTTTTTAGAGATAACAAATTAACAACCCCATATTTCCAGGCAGGATATCAATAATCAAGTGAAAAAAAATCATTTTCTAAGGCAAAAGATCAACAAATTGAGGATTGAATTGCGAAATTTTGGCAGACAGATTAAAAAGGTGGCAAATGAAGATAACGTTTCTAGATTTGGCGACATAGTGCCTTTTATAGCTACTACAACCACTCTCCAAAATTTCACCTGTGCTTTGATTTTGGAGCCTTTCCTTTTGTCCACATGATCTTATCTTTTACTATAATCAAGTATCCATGACTTCTTCTTTTCATCTATGCTTTTTTTTTCATACTTACCTGATATTTTTGAGTCACAAGCTAGCCTTCTGACTTAACTTTGCAGTAGTCCTGGGCTTGCCTCCAAAAACTACAAAATCTTGGAAGTCAAGCCAACCTTGATGATGGAAAATGCACAATCCATAATGGAAGCTTAGCCTTGAGTTTGAGATTTGTGCAGTCATGGATGGAAGCCCAACACTAATATCAGAAAATGTGTAATCCATTCCTTGTGCTCAGAAACTACACAATGCACTGCCAAGAAGTTGCCCAGTTCTCGAAATTGCACAATCTTCCTTAGTAGTGTGCACGGCAAGTTTCTCGAAAAAGGAAAAAGAAAAAAATTGAAAAAAAATCCCTAGAAAATAGGGAGTCATTGTTAGTTTCCAGAAGGTGGCACAGTCGCTATTTTTAGAAATTTCCACCAAGTGTCGCTTTTTCCTGGATTTTAGGCATGTGCATCATAAACCCTAATCTGCCCAGATCTATTTAATTGACAGCTCTAGAGCATGGAAAGTCTCTTGAAAAAGAAAAATATTTAAAAAAAATCCCTAGAAAATAGGGAGTCATTATTAGTTTCCTAAAGGTGGCACAATAGCTATTTTTTGAAATTTCCACCAAGTGTCGATTTTTCTTGGATTTTAGGCATGGACGTCACTAATCCTAATCCGCCCAAATATATTTAATTGAAACCTCTAGATCTTAGTTGTGCATTCAATCTTGGAGCTATAGCATTCCCAAGGAGATCAAGGAGCCTTCGGTGAAGTTTGCATCACTTTTCCAAGTGAATTTTGCTTTCGTTGTCTTTTGCCTTTTTTTCTGTTGCTTTTCATCATTTTTCTTATGCAAGTGTTGTTTTTCTTGTCTCTCTTCATGGTTGCTCGATTTTTAACTTATATTAGCTTGTATAAGTGTTAATTCAGTTTTTCGTTCACCTTTCATAAGTGTCGCTTCAATTTTCTTGTTTTTGCACACTGATGATCGTCGTTTTGGTGACTCTCCTTGCATATTTATTTTTCCTATTTTTGTTGAGTTTACGCACTTGACTCACATTGATCTATCCATAGTTAGTCATATTTTCACTTTAACTTTGATTATCAATTAGATCTACTTGTTTCCTGCACCCTCACCGAGAAAATATGCACTTCACTTGGCCATGCACTGCCTTGCCCAGCTGGGCATTTCGCAAGTACAAGGCTCAAGCTAAGAGATTTGCCTCTGAAACTGTGCAATGCACAGTATAGGCTAGCCCAACTATGATTACACAGTCCCAAGGCTTAGTCATGCCACCTTGGCCACTGAGACTACACAATGTGAAGTATCTCCCTATCATTGCCCAAGTTGAATTGCGCATTGCGCAATCTCATGCCTCAGGCTGCATCACTAGTTATTGATACTGCATAATGTGCAGTTCCCTCAACTAGTCTCTCTCCTCACATCCAGAATTGTGTAATCTCTCTCATCATTATGTGCGTTTGCTTCCTGGTCTTTCCTTGAAAGTTGATTTTCAAAAGCTAACGTAATCTTTCCATGAGTTCCTTTTCCTTCCGCAGGTATCAGAGTTGTTGAGAAATTCTCTCCAGTGGTCATTATTATCATGGCACCCAAGAGAGATGCTTCAAAAGATACCACAGAAAGCAGTATCAGGGAAGTAGTTGAGATCACACCAATAAACTTTCTAGTATATTCAGACACTCAATTGTTTGTGGAAAAGGAATCATATCTTACATGGCAGAAAGTGAACAAAGTTTTTTATACAAAGAGATTCCAAGCACATCTAGAGGATCAATATGTATATGTTAATGACTAGAAATTAGGGCTACACATGGTTGCATGCAAATATCCATCCTTCCCATGTGCAAATGTTATCAGCTAGATTGTTTCACATATTGATGTGAAGACTATGATTTTGGACAATGCCAGTGAACAAAATCTTGCTACTTTTCTGGAAGTAGATTATCATCTTATGTACGCTTTTACTGAGCCAGAAACACTCATGGATTCATTATTCTATGCCACCAACATCTATGTGGGCATGAAGGACGTTGTTAAAGGTTGGGTGAAAGAGCTAGCAAGGTTTCGACAGACACCCACCCACACATACAAGACAAAATCTCTCAGGTGGACGTATCAATTGTTGATCATCCTAGCTTGCAGAATTTACAGTTAGTAGAGCATGGAGACCTTTCTTGAAGGGTGGGAAATATTGTTGAACTATGTTGTAAAAGATAGGAAGTCATTCAATTGGTCATACTTTTGGCTCTACAATTAAGTATTCATGTAGTGAATGCCAAAAATCCTCCCAAGGGTGGGAAATCAAGATTCTACATGTTTGCATATCTACTGGATGTAATCTGTGCACATAATGCATTCACTAGCATGAACTAGACTTGGACACCTCAAGATCCTACTATGCACATTCATTGCAAATTGTTCTCGAATTGTAGCCATCGAGGAGTAATGGAGAAGCTAACTTACCACTTCCTCATTGTGCTATACAATATGATCTTTGGGGAAAAACCACCTTGCATGTCATGTGGGGAAATGGAAGCAGTATCGGAGATCACAAATTACCTTTCCTCACTAGATGACACCTTCCTTAGTATTCAACAGTCAAAAGTCACCAGATATTTTGCCAAGGTATGCCACCGACAAGTTTTTCATGCAAGAAGTTTCATATCATCACTCCACAAGGCTGTCAAAAACTTTTCACAGGAAGAAAAAAACACCTTGGCCAACTCTTCTTATGCAAATTGGATTGTATGAGATAAAGAACTTTAAATTCACGGATACCAAAGGAAAGGCGATAGAGAAGTTTTCATTTGGTACTCGAGACTTTAATCCCTATGATCCTCATTTTATTTGCAAAGTTCGTTGTGCGAGAATTCACTTCTAGTGGCTCAACAATACATTTCACTGGCCGTAGGAATATCCATTGAAGAATTGTTATAATGCCTCCAAGTCCTGCGAGTCAATCAATTTTGCAGGAAATTCACAAGTGACTCTGTAGAAGGAATTTCCTCAGGAAGGAATTCCAGCAGAAGGGAGCAACCCTACTCAGGATAAGGGAAAGAGAAAGGTTGTGTATAGTGCAGGGGAGAACGAAGCCACAAGATGAAAGAAGATCTAGCTATCATGAAAGTGGATTTAGCAGCAGAGGCAAAGAGGAAACATAGGATGCATAGTGTAGAATGAAGGAAGAGGGAAGAGCATAGGAGATTGGAGGAAGAAAATTAGAAGCAAGAACCAGAACAAAATTAGAAGTGGGAAGAAGAAGAAAGGCGAAGAGAAATAGCAGAAGAAACAACATGAAAACAAGTTGAATATCAAGAACAAAACCGACCACTAGCGGAGGAGAATGGAAAGATGTAGGACACAGAGCTTGCTTAGCAGATTGAAGAATTGATTGAGATTGTAGACATGGAGGATGAATTAGAGCCTCAAAATAAATATGTCAACTTGATGCCTAGCACACAAAAGGTCATTATTCAGTGTCCACCACCCCTAACAACAGAGTCAGCTCCAGGCGAGGAAGAGGAAGTTGTTCCTATTGATAATGATCCAGTCATGGACACGTACAATCTATCATATGATGAAATTTAGAAGAATATTTGACAAGCACGTAAGAATCATTTTCTAGATGACCTCACATCGCCTGCGTTTATTAGAGAAAGGGTAATTGTGGGAAACACTAGGAAGGATCTCAATGTGCAACCAAATTGGCCTTCACAAGTGCAACAAAGTTGAACAATGAGTATTTGATGGCCAAGAATAAACAACTGGCAAAGAACTTGCAGGCTAATGGGAAAGAGGTTAAACAACTCATTGCAACAGCTCAGAACGCAAGTTTCGCACAGGTCCATTTGGAGGAAATGAAGGAAATGATACTTGGTGAAGTATAGACACTTGGAGAGAACATGCAAAATCTCTATGAGGAGCTTGTTACCATGCATATGGCAGCTGTCCAGTTGCATGGCTTAGAAAAAGTGTAAGAATTTTTTTTTTAAATCTCAGGATGTGCAAGCTACAATCGTTTTCATGCATGAATGGTCAATGCGATACAAAGGGGCACCGCATGACTTAGGCAAGACAATGAAGAACTAGGAAAATATGGAGAAAGCAAGAGTTCAGATGTTGATCCAAAACAATAAACATATCGCCTCATTCATTGGTAACATTCAGGCCATGTATGCATGGTTATGCAACGGTTTGGATTTCTTGGTGAAGTCGCACAGGATGCCATGATTTGGCTCACTCATTGAAGCCAAACCCAAGAACTAGGTTAAGAAGGAGATAGAAGAATACTTGGAGCAACTTAGACAGATTGCCACCAAGGAAGATTTGGAGGTGAATAGACAAAATATGTAGAACTATGATAACAATGTTGCTCATGCTCTAGAAGGAAGTTCAAACTGGTTCCAAAACATTATACCCAGATGCCATGGAGGCTAGAGTCCGCTTCTATCCAGACACCATAGCACAGTTTGGGGATGTCATCACACAGTACTGAGCTTGGCAATGATACATGACCAGGAGACATCAATTGGAATTTGTTGAGCTAGAGTTTCCCCACACTCAAACATGATAGTGTTTTATCTTGTTAAACTGTCTAGTTGGCTCTACCCTATTTTTTCTTATATGGGTATAAGTGTATTGTAATATTATCTGTAATTAATTTGTAATTGAAATTCCAAGTATCAATATTGGAATGTGAAGAGTCATGATGTAATGTAATGAGTCATTTTGTAAAGAATTTGAAGAGTCACGGGGAAGTCCAAAAGTCCCAAAGGGGACTTTAAGAATCACCCCCTCTTGTTATAAATATATCCTCATAACTCATGTAAATGGATTTTGGGAGCCACGATTTTGGATAGGCTTAGGCTTAGAGTTAGAAGCTTGGGAGTTTGCGAGAGCCTTAGCTTCTCCATAGCATAGAGGGAGTATATTTCTTTAGAGGAGTTGGTGATGTTGACTTCACGTTCCACTATTGGGGCTAGTGGTCCATCAATGGTCTATGTATGATTGGAACTTTCACTTAATAAAAGCTTAGAGTTGACATGTTTTCATGCATATATTGTAAATATAATAAGAATATTCTTGTTATGTTTGCAATGTATGTTATTTAACTTACGTTTATGCTTATGAACTATTTCATTTGCATTGTTATGAATCTTGTTGAATGTGTATTGTTGTTTAATTCATTACTGCTAACTTGTGAACTATTTCACATATTAGTTTGTGATGTCATTTATGCTTATGTGTTCTTTTCAAGCTACACATTATTACACGCTTCTAAGGGGCTCACTCATTTTCCCTTTCGTGTGGTAGAATCATCATGCATCGCACTTGAATTTCTGTAGGGTCAGACACTTGTTCTCATCAAAGTCATTATATATCATTCTATGCATTATTGCAGCTAATGAACATCATTAAAACTCACTGCATCAACAATTGGTCCATATTCTGGATGGGACTCCTACACCAAACAGTGTGAGGTCTAATTGGGACTTCATATCAGGGAGATCCCCTGAATGTTTTAGGGTCCAACACCGTCAACATTTTTGGAATTAGAAGGAGGGCCAGATAACAAGTTGAGCCCATGAATTTTGTTTGAACTTTCTAGACTCATTAATGGCTTCTCCCCAAATCACAGCCCTGACATGTTTTTCAAGAACCAAAAATCTGAAAGTGTAGGCGAGAATCATTGATGACTTGTAAAATCTTAAACTCAATGGCGAGGATGAAACAACCTTTTTATAGCAGGCCTCTTGTTTTCTCGAATTTTGTAAAAAACACAATATTCACTGTGAGGATGCTTCTTGTAGGTTGTTCATTCTCACGTTCAAAGGGCAGGTAAGGGAATGGTGTTACACATTGCATGTCGCCTCCATATACCCTTTCAAACATCTTGACACAGATCTTTACCGTACCTTTGCTAGGTATGATTATAAATTTGTGTTCAAGAAAATTATGCAATTGCAAAAACCACCTAATGAATCTCTTGATGATTTTCACGATTGTTTCATTCATTTTTTTTTGTATTTTTACGAAGATGATGGTGATTGGCCTTTATTAAAATAAAAATTAGAATTTATTGTTCACATTTCAATGAGTTTGCACTAATATGAATTTTTTGAAATCCTCCCAACATATCTCGGTTATAGAGGTTCTAAATCCATGATGGAGGAAGTTGTTCTTCCAAGTGACTCTTCGTTTCTCCTCATAAAAAAACTACATTTCTGTAGATCGAGGTGGGAGAACTTGAGAATTAATCTGTTGATTTACCACCATCCTCTCCCACCCCACATACTCATAATTTCAACACAGGTTTGAATTGTGAATATGATGTTTGCGATGAAGTTTTATCTCCTCATCCTCCATCATTTGGTTCCTTTGTTCCCCCGAATTGTGAGTTGTTGTGTCCATCGTTGTGAATGTTTCTTTTGATTTTCATAAGGATCAAGTTCTGAATGGAGTTAGTGTTGAGAAGAAAACTTGTGATATCATTTACGATGACTATGTGTGGGACTCCACATCTGAACAAGAATCTACGATGAAGGATGATTATTTTCCCAACATTTTCCGCGATTCTATTATTCCTATTGAACCTTGCGAAGAATTACCTTTTGATGATATCATTAGTTTTGATCACTCTCATAACTTGTGGAATGTCAGTTTTACATCTGAATACAAAGAGGAAAAATCTTCTCTTTTTGATCTCCTCAATCTATCATCTCATCCTTCTAAAGAAACAAAGGGTGAGATTTCTTGTTTTCAATCTTCCCCTCTTTATGATTTGTCAGATCATGAGGATGTCTCCATTTCTGATCTTGAACTTCCTGATAATGGATGTCGTGATCTTTTAACCCATTCATCCAGTCACGACTCTGATTTTTCTGTTGTCAATCTTTCTAAGCCAGTGGCCTTTAATGATCTATCTTATGATGATTTGGAACTTCCGCAAGCTATCAAGGCACTTCAACCCAAGCTAATGGTTATGTCAGGTTCTTGTAGTCCTTAGACCAATTCCAATTACGACTAGAATAGTGATGTATATTTCAAGGCTCCCCATCACTTTACTGCAGAAATTGAAAATCAATCTCTCTGACAATTTTCACATCCTCAATTTGTATTGCATGATCCTATTTCTCAATCATTGGAGGAGTCATACCTAGCAAGCACTTTTGAAAAACACAAGTTTTCTTCTTTCTTCATGTTCACCTAGTTTCAAAGTTTGAAAGTTTCTTTTTGCATGTCTTTGAGTCACGATGTGTCTGAACACCATAATGCATCCGCAATATGCTTCACATGCGCTTTTCTTTCATACTTTTATGCGTGCATTTTCAAACTCTGAATGTCTTTGTATGTATTGTCCTATCTTTCTTGTTTATTATTATGCTTGAATATCCTTCTTGATATACATTCCCTCGCTTACATAGGATAGTCAATGCATCAGTGGCTACACTAGAAGTTTCATTTTATGTAAGTTTGGCCTATTCTCTATTAGGTTAGGAGTAGTAGTAGTTGTTTGTTTTCCTTTGTTGTTTTTTTTCCCTATTTTTTTTTGTTTTAATTTACTTTGTGCTCCACTCTTTTATTTTCAGTCGTAGAATAACTTCTGCATGAGATAGTGTTTGGATTGTAAAGAAAACATGGTGAAGTTCAAGAGGAAGTTGTGATACTATCAACACTTGGTTATTTATGTATTCCCTCTATTTATGTGAATCTTGCATTCTTTTAGTCGATGATACTCTGATGGAAAATACGTCCTTTTTCGGAGAAAACTTCAATGGAATCACAATGCTTGAACTTATAACTAGTACTGCCTACTTTAATTGATCTTTTATTTTCAATTCCTTCTTAGCTAAATCGAGTAGAGTAAGGAGGGGAGGAAAACCTTAACAAGTGTGTCAGAGGTATATATAAATATCCTTCTCTAAAGGGACAACCTCTTCATCTCTCAATAAGTCGGGATCCCTCTTCCACCTCTCTTAATCAATAAGTGCCTACACAGAGTTCTATGAAAAAAATGAAAAAATGAAAATAAAGGTGAAAGAAGAGAAAGGCTTCCTGCATAGAGAGGTGAAGCAAGTAACTGCACCAGGGTACTGCCCAGGCTCACTAGTAGTGGAGAAATGTTTGTGTTCCTGAAGTGACTCTCTCAGGGTACTGTCTAGGTTTGTTAGCAACAGAGAAACACCAAAGATGAAAACTAAGACTCTAACAATTCTTTACACCTGTGTATCTGTATACTCCTTATCCCCAATCAAAATAAATTGATTTGACTTGGCTTGGTTAAGTGTGTCTTTGATGAAGAGAATGGTAGGGACTATATATTTAACGCAAGCTAAGTGAAGAAGCTACGGTAATTAATGAAATGAAAAACATGTCCCGGAGAGTTAGACCTATTTTACATGAGAAAAGACTCATATAGAGAGTTGGAGTTCTACCAGTTTTTCACCAAGTGTTGTAACTGCTACAACCACTCTCCAAAATACTGCCTATGCTTTGATTTTGGAGTCTTCCCTTCCTGTCCACATGATCTTATCTTTTACTATCGTGAAGTATTCATGATTTGATTAAGAATTATTCTTTTCATTCATGCTTGTTTTTTCTTGTTTTCATACTTATCCGATCTTTTGATTCACATTCTAACCTTATGACTTAACCTTGCAATAGTCCTGGGCTTGCCTCTAGAAACTGCTCAATCTTGGAAGGTAAGCCAACCTTGATGATGGAAACTGCATAATTCGGAATGGCATCTCAACTTGAGCTTGAGAATTGCGCAATCATGGATGGTAGCCCAACACTAAGCTCAGAAAATGCGCAATCCATTCCTTGTGCTAAGAAATTGCGCAATGCACTGAGCAGAGAGGTTTCCCTATTCCCCATAATTGCCCAATTTTCCTTGACATTGTGCATGGCAAGTTTCCAGAAAAAGAAAAAGAAAAAGAAAAAAGAAAAAAGGAAAAAAAGCATCCCTAGAAAATAGGGAGTAATTATTAGTTCCCTGAAGGTGGCACAATCACTATTTTTAGAAATTTCTGCTAAGTGTTGCTTTTTCCTGGATTTTAGGCATGCACATCATAAATCCTAATATGACAAAATATATCTAATTGAAGACTCTAGATCTCATTTATGCATTCGATCTTGGATCTGTAGCATTGTCAACGAGATCAAGGAGCCTCCGGTGGAGTTTGCGTTGCTTTTCCGAGTGAGTTTTTCTTTTGTCATCTTTTGTCATTTTTTTGTCGCTTTTCATCATCTTTCTTCTATGAGTGTTGTTTTGCTTGTTTCTCTTCATGGTTTCTAGATTTTTAACTTATATTAGCTTGTATAATTTTTTATTCAATTTTTCATTCACCTTTCATAAGTGTCTCTTCAGTTTTCTTGTTTTTTCACACCAGTGATCGTCGTTTCGATGAGTCCCCTTTCATATTTGTTTTTCCTTTTGTTTGTTGAGTTTCTGCACTTGATTCACATTGATCTAGCCATACTTAGTCATATATGAATTTTAACTTTCATTATCACTTATATTTTCTTGTTTCATGCACCCTCACTGAGCAATACTTGGTCATGCACTGCCTTCCCAAGCTGGGCATTATACAAGTCCAATGCTAAAGCTGAGAGATTGGCCTTTGAGATTGCACAATGTGTAGTATAGGCTGGCCCAATTGCATATTTCATAGTCCCAGGGCTTAGTCCTACCACCTTAGCCACTGAGATTGCACAATGCATGGTCTCTTCCTATTACTGCCTAGGATGAACTGCACATTACACAATCTCAAGCCTCAGGTTGCATCACTAGTTGTTGAGACTATGCAATGTATAGTTCCCTCAACCAATCTCTCTCATTAGTCCGTGTTTTTGTTGCCTCATCTTGCTTTGAAAGTTGATTTGCAAAAGATAATGTAATCTGGCCATGAGTGTATTTTCCTCCCACAAGTATCACCGTTATTGAGCACTTCTCTCTAACAAACACTATTATTATGTCACCCAAGAGAAGTTATTCAAAAGATACCACAAAAAGTAGTATCAGGGAAGAAATTGAGAGCACGCCAGTAAACTTGCCAATATACTCAGACACTTAACCTATTTGTGGAAAAGGAACCAGATCTTACGTGGCAGAAAGTGAATGAAGTTTTTTCAGCAAAAAGCTTCTAAGCAGATCTAGAGGACCAACAGGTCTATGTTAATGTCCAGAAATCAGGGCTACACAATGTTGCATGCAGATATCTAGCCTTCCCATGTGCAGATGTTATCAGCTGGATTATTTTACATATTGATGTGAAGACTATGACTTTCAACAATGCCAGCGTACATAATCTTGCTACTTTTCTAGCAAAATATTACCGTCATATGTACCATTAGCCCAAGCTAGAAACACTCATGGATTCATACTTCTATGCCACCAACAGTTATCTGGGCATGAAGGAAATTATTAAAGGTTGGGTGAAACAACCAACAAAGTTCCGACATACACCCACCAACCCATACAAGAAAAAATATCTTAAGAGGGTCTATTAGTTGTTAATAATCCTAGCTTGCAGAGTTTATGGTCAGCATTGCACAAAGACTTTTGCTTATAGGTGGGCAATATTATTGAACCAGGTTTTGAACAAGGGGAAGTCATTCAACTAGTCAGACTTGTTGGCTCAACATTCAAGTATCCATGTAGCGAACACTTGGAATCCTCCCAAGGGTGGGCAAGCAATATTCTATATTTGTGCATATCTATTGGATGCAATCTACGCACATAATGCATTCCCTGACATAAACTGGACTTGGAAACCTCAAGATCCTGCCCATGCACATTCATTTCAAACTTCTCTTGGATTACAACCATCAAGGAGTGATGGAGAATATAACCGACAACTTCCTCATTCCACTATAAAAGATTATCTTTGAGGAAGAACCACCTTGCATGTCACGTGGGGTAATGGAAGTAGTATCGGAGATTGAAAATTGGTTTGCCTCACTGGATGGAAACTTCCTTAGAGTGTTTAGCAGTCAGATTTGCTGTAATTTTTCCAAGGTTTGCCACTGAAAATACTGTCATCCAAGAAGTTTCATAACATATCTCCACAGGGTTGTCAACAAATTTGCATAGGAAGAAGAAAACACCTTGGCCAACTCTTCCTATGCAAATTGGATTGTATGAGATCAAGAACTTGAAAGTCGAGAATATCTAAGGAAAGGTGATAGAGAATTTCACATTCAGACTTAGGACTTTAATTAGTGCGATCCCTATGGTATTTGCAAAGACTGTTGTACCATAATTCACTTCTAGTGGCTCAACGGGACATTTCACTGGCTTGAGGAAGATCCATTAAATAATTGTTATAATGTCTCCAAGTTGCACGAGTTGGCCAGTTTTGCAGGAACTTCACAGGTGACTCCGCAGAAGGATGTTGCATCAGAAGCAGTGCCAGTAGAAGGGAGAAACCCCGTGCATGATAAGGGAAAAGAAAGGTTTCTTATATTCCAGGGGTAGAATGAAACCGCAAGATGAAAGCAGATCTAAC
Organism: Pinus taeda; assembly: GCA_000404065.3. Classification (NCBI taxonomy): domain Eukaryota; kingdom Viridiplantae; phylum Streptophyta; class Pinopsida; order Pinales; family Pinaceae; genus Pinus; species Pinus taeda. The sequence goes on from APFE030375068.1 coordinate 19,602, forward strand.
TATTATGAAAGTGGGTTTAGCAGCAGAAGCAAAGATGAAACATAGGATGGATAGCGCAGAACGAAGGAAGAGGGAAGAGCAAAGGAGATTGGAGGAAGAAAAGCAGAAGCAAGAACAAGAAAAAAAGTAGAAGTGGGAAGAAGAAGAAAGGTGAAGAGAAATAGTAGAAGAAGCAACGTGAAAACAAGTTGACAAGAACAAAACCGACCACCAGCGAAGGAGAGAGGACATATGTAGAACACAAAGCTTGCTCAGAAGATTGAGATAGTAGACATAGAGGAGGAATCAGAGCCTTAAAATCAATATGTCAACCTGATGCCTAGCACACAACAAGTCACCATTTAGTCTCCACCACCCCTAACAGTAGAGTCAACTCTAGGTGAGGAAGAGGAAGTTGTTCCTCTTGATAATGATCTGATCATGGAAATGTACAATTTGTCGTGTGATGAACTTCATAAGAATATTGTACAAGCACATAAGAAGCATTTTCCAGATGACCTCACATATCCTACATTTATGAGAGAAAGGGTAATTATGGCAGACACCAGGAAGAATACCAATGCCATTTCTGCAACCAACTTGGTATTCGTAGGTGTAGCAAAGTCAAACACTAAGTATTTGATGGCCATGAATATACAACTGGCAGAGAACTTGTAGGATGCCAAGAAAGAGGTTGAACATCTCCACGAAGCAACTCAAAACGCAGCTTTCGCATAGGTCCATATGGAGGAAATGAAGGCATGGATACTTGGTGAACTATCGTCACTTGAAGAGACCATGAGGAATCTATATGAGGAGCTTGTTACGGTGCATAAGGCAGCGGTCCACTTGTATGGCTTGTAGCAGAAGTGTAAAGCTTTTGTCAAAACTCTCAAGAATGTGCAAGCTGCAATCGTTCTCATTCATGAATGGTCAAGGCGATACAAACAAGAACCGCTTGACTTGGGAAAGAAAATGAAGAAACAAGTAGAGATGGAGAAATCAAGAGTTCAGATGTTGATCCAGAACAATAAACAAATCGTCTCATTCTTTGGTAACATTCAAGCCTCATATGCACGGTTATACACCAGTTTATATTTCTTGGTGAAGTCCCACAGGATCCCATTAGTTGGCTCACTCGCTGAAGCCAAACCTAGGAACTAGGTCAGGTAGGAGATAAAAGAATACTTGGAGCAACTTAGACAGATTGCCAGCAAGGAAGATTTGGAGGTTAACTGACAAAATATGTAGAACAACATAGGTGGCCCTGTCCAAGTGAGAACAATGTTTCTCATGCTCCAGAAGAAAGTTCAAAGTAGTTCCAAAACATTATACTTAGATGCCATCGAGGCTAGAGTCCGCTTCTAGCCAGACACCATCACATAGTTTGGGGATTTCATCACACAGTACCAAGCTTGACATTGATACGTGGTCGAGAGTGATCTGAATGTGAAAACTTGAAGATTTTAAACAATTTGCAAGTTAAAATTATATGTATTTGGGTAGAGGATCAACTTACTAAAAACATAAACGAATAAATTTTAAACCAAATTTTACAACCAAACAAAGACAATTAAGCATATCTGAAACACATAACACAAAGCATGATAAAAGAGTTCACCTCTCTTGGGCTATATCTCTTGGTCCAACTTCCAATCCAGGGCCTCTTTAATTAAAAATTCTCAAAAGTGTGTTTACATGCTTGACACGGCTCAAATAGTGGAATTGATGTCTCCAATAGATCCAAAATTGTCAAAAACCCCTATTTTAGTTCTTTCTGCACCTCAATTGGCAAAAAAATGAGAAAGTTATGCTTGTTTCTTACTTTTCCCAAATTCTGCAACTAACCATCCTACAATTCGGCCTCAACCTAGCTCAAGCACTCCAAACATGAAATCGATGCACAAAACCATGCATGATTCCTGCTCGATGGGTGAAATTGTAGGACCATTAAAGGCGTCATTAAGCCCCCAGTCCTGAAAACCCTGGTCACGTGGCGCCATGTGACCACATATGGGGGTGATATTCCAGAGTTGTTGTCTGGCACCCTTCACTAGCGCACCCTTGGTTTCATGCATACATATGACCATGGTTCGGCCCCCTTGGGGCTGGCCCCTCTCCTTTGGCTCACTTGTGGTTACATGAGGGTCATACGACTCGGGGCTAACCCCCTAACTCTTTTCTCCGCTCTCAGTTTCTACATGCAGTCATATGGTTGTGCGAACGAGATTAGGATTATGTTTGTGGGTTTGTGAGGGATAGGTTAAGCCCTAACCCTTGGCCCCCCACCTGTGATCCTGTGGCATAGGGGTGGCCAAGGGCTAGGACTTAGCCCGAGCCCTCCCCATATGGGGCCAACAAACAAAATTTAAATAACATTTTTTTTTGCAATGTATAACAAGAAACAAACATGGCGCAGTGGTGTGGGCCTTGGTTTATTTGTGTGAAGTCTTGGTTTCATATCCCGGGGTTGATGTTCGACCTCTTTGGGCCACGTGGCACTCCCTCATTGGGCCACCACAATAAAACCATTAACCAATAATATTTCACCATGAAACCAACCAATCATACTACGCCAAGTGATGACCAGTCATTGGCCGATGGAGGACCAGTCAACATGCCAAATCATGGCCTAGTCTGCATACAGACTGCTGATTGGGTGTACCTACAACTTTTTTCCCAAAATTTTTAATTATTTCCCAAATCGATCAGAATGCATTTTTGGGAGCATTTGATGTTATAATTGAGTTAAATGAGTTGTGTTGGATTTAGATTGTCGAGATCTATCTAATCATATAGGTTTCAAGCTCTGTTGCACACTTTCAATTTTGAGCATTATTTTGATCCACAGATCACTCCTCCCCATTGGAAGCTTTTGGAACTCCAAAATCTCTTTATAAATGAACAAATAGATGAGGGTACAACTCCCTCACCCTTCTAGTCTCAATCCACTAAACTTTGCTTGAATTTGACATTTTGATCTTTTCATGAAATATATCATTTTCTCTTATTTTGGAGTCCCTATGTTGCTGTCATAGATGATATCTTGCTGCAATTTCCCATGACATGCAGAACAACAAAATCTCTTTGAAGGAATAAACACATTCCCTCCTTGGTCTCCAATCAGAGGTAATTTAAACAATCTCAAATTCTTCTCACCTTGAACATTGTCATCATGACGATGCTTACCATGTCTAGCCTTATATTTGGTTCGTCTCTTGACCAAATGTGATTGCCATCACCATGCACCATCCCTTTTGAAAGCCAACACATTATGAAACCCACAAGAAGAATTTTTGGAACCAATGTCCTCTTTGTCAATTTGCTTTTGCATTTTCTCTTTGACTTTTGCACTCTCTAACACTGACATCTCGTTCACATCAATGTTCAACAATGATGCATGTTGTTGCAAATTCACTTCATTTTATTTACCTCTTTTAGGAGGCAACATGTTAGACTCCTGAAACATCTTATCACAAGAATTAGAAACATCAATGAAATCAGATTTAAAATTTGATTCATATCCTTGAAAGGCTTTAGATTCTTCAACACCTTCATGTTTGGTCATTAACAATGCAAAGTTCTGACTAGCATTAACAATCATCTTCATTTGTCCCGCACTTACAAGAGATGCATTCAACTTCTTGTTGTGTGCTCTAACAATGTACTCAATCCCATTCTTGAACAAATGATATTTGTTCTCATGGTGATAAAAATAGCTCTCCTATCATATAGATATGGGCTTCCCAAAACAATACCACATATATCAATTGGAATTACATCAAGCTCTACCTCATCTAAAAAGTTTGCAGTGATTACAAAATTCAGTTTACATGTTTCTGTAACATGAAATTGTTCATTGTTACATATCCAACGTAGAGGAATGGTTTCTAAATTAAACTTAATGACAATGCCTTATGAGATACGATTTGCTTTTGAATCACTATCAAACAGTGTGTCTATCTTGGTATGTTTTGAAATAACTCTAATATGGAAAAGATTTATTCTTGTTTTTTCATCTTGATTTTAATTGAGACAATTTGAAGAACTAGTACTTGAAATGTCCTTACCTTTCAAACCCATGGTTGTGATATTTGTTTCACCTCTAGAATCTGAACCTAAATCATGTTGTGTAGTTGCAACTGTCTTCTCCTTCTCCTTGTACTTAAACTTTTTGGTTCTCATTTCTGGATGAAGTTTTCAACAATGATCTTCATCATGGCCATATTTGGAACAATGTTTACATGTAAGTCTCTCTTTCTCCATATTGATTGTATCATTGTTCTTCCCTTTTCGTATGAACTTACCTTTTACTTTTTCTCCAAACTCAAAGGAACTCTCACTAGTTCTTCAAAAACATTTTTCCCTCTTGCCTCTAAATGAGTTTCCTGAACACAAACTTCATCTAGTTTTGTAGGGTTAAACATGAGAATGGTATTTCTCAAATAACTATGCAATCCTCTAATATATTTGAGCAAAGTATATTGTGAGGACAAATCTATACCCAAAATTAAAGCTCTTTTCGTAAATTCTTGAGTATAAGATTGCACATTTTTCCCCTTAGCTTACCTAAAATTCTGCCAATCCATAATAGCTTTCTAAATGTATGCTAATGGATAAAACTACCTTCCTATTACAACAACAAAATCATTCCAAGAGGATAAAAGCTTACCATGTTTCTTCATTTCCTCTTAAATTTTGGATTCCAACCAAATTAGTGTTGCACCTTCCAATCTAAGAGAAGCAAGCTAAATCTTGGTTTCTGTTGGAAATAATACTGAGAGGGGGGTGAATCAGTATTATCATATCATTAATTTTATTTCCCAAACAGATTTATATATGCTACTTCAACTAAGTGAACTAGCATGTACACGCGACTGTACTTAAAGTAACCAGCGTATATGCAGATAACTTTTGATTTATCATGCATTGAACTTTAACCAGTATATCATATATTTATTATACAGTGCAATAAAATCAGAATAAGGCATCACACATAAGCAACACACATGAACACCGAGATATAAGGTGGAAACCCAATGTGAGTAAAAACCACCTGTTGCTATCATCTCTGTCTTCTTTTAATAATAAGAAAATATGTTTACAATCTTGTACTAGTGCAGACTCATACCAATACGCAGGCTTCTACCTGCAGAAGATTACAACCTCCTCTTGTTCTCCAGCTTCTACTAGAATGGAGTTACAACCCCCTAGCTCTTGTACTAGCCGATATATTTACTAGTACGTAGGTGGCGACCTACAGAAGGCTACAACCTTCTTTCTTCCTCCAAGGACCACGTTTCATAAATTTTCAGACTAGATCCATCAACAACATCATAGCTATAATACAATCATCAAATACATCTGCATCAACCAATCACTGAAACTTAATCATCACTTTCTGAATCAACCAACAACTGAATCAATTAATCACTTTGACAACCCATCACCACTGTAGCAAATCACAATCAATCTGATCATTTAGAACACAGTCACTAGAACCCAAAGCAGAACCAAGAACTCTGCAATAGAAAACAGAAACAACTGAAACATACTTCATAAGGTATATGCTACTTCCATGTGTTGAACCAGTGTGTATACGCACTTTTATCAAAGCCAACCAGTGTACACATCTGCAAATATTAATTCATAATTCTGCAGCTATTCCGGACTTCAGTTATACCCAGATCATAATATTTACAAAATAACACCTGCGTCAGTATTCAGATCTAGACTATACATGATCAAACCACATAATGATAATTCATTTCAAGACTTAAGATCTCAATCCATCATTAGATATTATCCTTCATAAACCGCTAAGGTTCATCCTTGGTTCAAATCAAGCACAACACCATAAGCCAATAACTTGCATACTAGATATCACACTTCATTAGATATTCGATACTTGCACACCTAGCCTAATGATCTTCTCCTCCTTATATAGTTTTAGGCCTTTCTCAATACCATCGACCAAAACCACTTAGGACCAATACCTTGGATCAAAATACCTTGGACCAAATACCTCGGACCAAAAACTTAGTTTTCTAAGATATACATGCTTTTCCTTCTATGAAAGTGTGTGTGTATGTATACGCTACTTGTGTTCAGTGAACCTGCGTGTATACATAGCTTGGTCAAGGTGAACCTACGCATACCTCTCTTTCTTCATTCTTTGTAGTCTGATATGTAATTCTTTGTTGTTGACATAATGTACTGTGATCTTTCATCTAAGTGAGTTGCCATCAAGGACAACACCTGTATCATAATGCCAACAGTTTCATCATCTTTGATTCTTTGTATCCCGCAATACACTTCAATCCAACGAATCCAATTGTCTAATATTTCTGCATTTACCTCTCCATTGTACATAAGCAATTCAAACTTAATATTAATCTCAAGGAAAGGAGTTTTACCATGACCCTTTGGGGAATTTGGATTTGTTTTCGAAAGGGTAGAAGAAGTTGAAGATGAGGATGAGGACCGAGATGAGGATGATGATGGAGGTGAAGGTGGTGGTTTCTTACCATTCCCTCCATTCCCTTTTGGAGGCTTGTCTCCTTTTCCTCCATGATGTTTTGAGATTTCTCCATACATTCTGTCCTCTCCTCATACAAAACCTTAACCATCTTTGACATATCAAAGAATGATTTTATGAAAGTCTTCTCATCTTCAAACATCTCTTTAGGATCTTCTTCTTGTGCCATGAATATTGAAGCTTCAAGAGTGTTTCTTCTCCTTGAAACAATTTGAGATCTTATCTCCACAATTTATCCTTCTCCTCTTTTGAGCTTCAAACTTGTAAGCATAGAAAAAACACTTGCAAACAAATTAAATCTTCATAAAAACCTGCTGCTCTGATACCAAAAATGATTTGAATGTGTAAACTTGAAGATTTTAAACAATTTTCAAGTTAAATTTATATGTGCTTTGGGCAGAGGATCAACTTACTAAACACATAAACAAGTAAATTTTAAACCAAATTTTACTGCCAAATAGAGACAATTATAAATTAGTTCACCCCTCTCTTGGGCTACAAAGCATGATAAAGGAGTTCACCCCTCTCTTGGGCTACATCTCCTAGTATACCTTCAAATGCAGGGCCTCTTTCATTAAAAATGCTCAAAAGTGTTTTTACATGCTTTACACAGCTAAAATAGTAGAACTGATGTCTCCAATGGATCGAACACTGTCAAAAACCCTGTTTTGGTTGTTTATGCACCTCATTTGGCAAAAAATTGAGAAATTTATGCTTGTTTCTTCCTTTTCCCAAATTCTACAACTAACCATCCTACAATTCAGCCTCAACATGGCTCAAGTGCTCCAAACGTAGAATCGCCGCAAAAAACCTGGCACAATTCCCATTCGACGGTGAAATCGTAGGTCTATTAAGGTCGCCATCAAGTCCCCAGTCCCGAAAACCCTGGTCATGTGGCGCCATGCAACCACATAGGGGGCCAATATTCCAGAGTTGTTGTCTGTCCCCCTTCACTGACGCGCCCTTGGTTTCATGCATGCATATGACCATGGTTCGGCCCCCTTGGGGCTGGCCCCTCTCCTTTTGCACGCCCGTGGTTACATGAGGGTCATACGAATCGGGGTAGGTCCCCAACCTCATTTCTCTACTCCTAGTTTCTGAATGCGGGCATATGTTTGTACAAATGGGCTTGGGGTTGTGGTCGTGGGCTGTGAGGGATAGGCTAGGCCCTAGCCCTTGGCCCCTTGCCCGTGGTCCTATGGTGCAGGGTTGGCCAAGGCTAAGGATTAGCCCGACCCCTCCCCATATGGGTCTAGCAAACAAAATTTAAATAACATTTTTTTTTCGCAATGTATAACAAGAAAAAAATATGGTGTGGTGATGCGGGCCTTGGTCAATCCATGTGAGGTCTTGGTTTCGAATCCTGGGGGTTTTGTTCAGCCTCCAAACAAATTTTGGCCGCCATAAGGAGGCCACGTGGCATCCACTAGTTTGTCCATGTGGCACTCCATCATTGGGCCACCACAACAAAACCATTAACCAATAAAAATTCACCATGCAACCAACCAATCACGTTGCGCCAAGTGTCGACCAGTCATTGGCCAATGGAGGAACAGTCAACATGCCAAGTCATGGCCCTATCAGCATATGGACTGCTGACTGGGTGTACCTGCAACTTGTTTTCCAAAATTTTTAGATGTTTCCCAAATTGATCAGAATGCGTTGGATTAAGATGGTTGAGATCTATCCAATCGTACATCTTTCAATCTCTGTCACACACTTTCAATTTTGAGCATTATTTTGATCCACCGGATCAAAGAGACATCAATTTGTAGTTGTTGAGCTAGAGTTTCCCCAAACTCAAACATGATATTGTTTTATATTGTTAGCTATCTAGTTGGCTCTACCCTATTTTGTCTTATATGGGTATGAGTGTATTGTAATATTATTTGTATTTAATTTGTAAGTGGAATTCCAAGTGTCAATATTAGAATGTGAAGAGTCATGATGTAATGTAATGAGTCATTTTGTAAAGAAGTTGAAGGGTCATGGGGAAGTCCTGTCACAAAGGGGAGTTGAAGAGTCACCCTCTCTTGTTATAAATATATCCTCATAACTCATGTAAATGGATTTTGGAAGCTAAGATTTTGGCTAGGCTTAGGCTTAGAGTGAGGAGCTTGGGATTTTATAAGAGCCTTGTCTTGTCCGTAGCATAGAGGGAGTATATTTCTTTGGAGGAGAAAGTGGTGTTGACTTCACATTCCACTATTGGGGCTAATGGTTTGTCAATGGTATATGTATGATTGGAACTTTCCCTTAATAAAAGCTCAGCGTCGACATGTTTTCATGCATATGTTGTAAATGTAGTAGGATTATTCTTGTTATGTTTGCAATGTATGTTATTTAACTTATGCTTATGATTATGAAATATTTCATTTACATTGGTATGAATCTTATTGAATGTGTGTTGTTGTTTAATTCATCATTTTTAACTTGTAAACTATTTCGCATATTATCTAGTGATGCCATTTATGCTTGTGTGTTCCTTTCAAGTCATGTACTATTACAGGCTTCTAAGGGCTCACTCATTTTCGCTTTCGTGTGGTAGAACCTTCATGCATCGGACTTGACTTTCCACAGGGTAACGCACTTGTTCTCATCAAAGTAATTATACATCACTCTATGAATTATTATAGCCAAGGTACATCATTAAAACCCACTGCATCAACAACCGAGTCGTATTCAGGATGGGACTCCTACACCAAACAAGGTGAGTTCTAATTGGGACTTCATATTGGGGAGATCCCCTTAATGTTGGTAGGTCCATCATCGTCAACAATGTATAATAGATTTAAAGATAAATTTGGAAATAACACCTGACAACCAAAGATTACAGCTCCAACATTTCCAGAAATTTTCCAGCTTGTTCCAGATGATTATTATTTTTATTTTCGTCCTTGTTTCCTGGAAATTAGAGATAATTTGTTAATTGTGTTTTCCTATATATTTAATCATTTGTAATAGGCAAGGGTTTGATTTTGGGCCTATAAACACTTGCAATTTTGTAAAGCTTAAAGATTTCAAAGTTGTTTTTAATCAAAGGGTTTTGGATTTAGTTAATGATAGAAATTGTTTACAGTGTCAGTCCTTATTAGTGTATTCATAATTTGTTTTTGCATATATTTGACGTAGTATAGATATTAGGGAAGGGCTAGGTTGAGTATCAGCCTCCCTGATGTATTGATCACCCAAAAATCATTAAATTGTTATTTCTATGCTATACTTAGATGTATTGTTGTTAGCTATAAAGATTCTTACATACACTTTTGCTCAATTAGATAATTAGATATTCAGGGAAGATATTTGATTATTTGATTCCTCCTCCATTCCTCTATCAAAACATTTATATTTATGTTACTCTGTTATAGTTGAATGATGGCACTTTGATCAGGCCTCTACAAGAGAGGTATTTATTTCCTAAGTAGGGATTTGAAACCCTAAGCAACCGCCTATAAAACAACCCCTATATCTGGCCATTGTGCTTCATAAGTTGTTGTTTAGCGACAATGAACAACATTATCGCTTTGTAACACTTGAGGGAGCCCCCTGTAGTTCGAGGGCCAACTTAGACCTAAAGTTGGTTAAGTTGGTTTCTTGGCATAGTTTCACAGCCAAAAACTACCTTTAAGAAACAGGCACAACATGAACCATAGTTTTAAAAACATGAAACGAGTATCGAACTGGTCACCTATCTAACCATGATTCAAATCGTAACTAGATCAAACTAGATCGAACCAAATTCAATAAACTAGAATTGAAAAGAAATACACAAAATATTTGTTTTTAATGAAAACTTATTTTTAATATTACAAACCATGTTTCCAAACCATTAGAGAAAAATATGGAAATTATTCTGATCTATATACCATGTGAGGGTGAATATATCAAAATGGCACCGATTTCAATACATATAAATGATATCATCATCAAAATATATAACCAATGAGGATGTAAATGGCCTCCAAAGTCTAAAAACATTGCTAAAAGTCAAGCTACTAGGCCACTATCCTACTACAAGTACAAAGCACAAACTCAAACTAAAATTACAAATCATTGATCAACATGATCACTCATCAAACTCATCACCACTACTAGAGATGGGATCATCTGCATGAGCTACATAAACATCATTTGGGTCAGAGTCTGAGGACTCCTCACTCTCCTCTCCATCCTCAATAGAAATACTAGGCCTAACAGAACTAGAAGCATGAGTTGACCAAGCTACACGACTACTGCTCCCCTCACCAATACCATGTGCCATGCTTGGTCCTTGTGGTTCGCTTACTCTAGCTACTGGTTCAACTACTAGATATACATTGGGATCAATACTCCCCAACTCCATGGCATCAATATAAAAATCAACATCAAACTCAACTAGATGAGTCTCCTCCACCCATTCTGAAGATGGATCAATATCATCCAACATAATGGGACTTCTATGAAGTCTCCTTTTCAACAACTAGTTGCGCTTTAGTCAAAGGTTGGACTGCATGAAGATAATATCATTCAATCATTTTTGTTCCAAACGATTTCTCTTCTCCATGTGAATCCGTTTAAAAAAAAAACCAGTTGCACTCACACCTATAAGCACTACAAGTTTGGTTTAGAACTCTAACTGCAAAATTTTTCAGTTGAGGGCATTGGCTACCAAACGACTCCCACCAATGTGCTAAAAATAAGATATTAGAGTTAGTTCATTTTTCATCAATTTAGATGTAAGTTTGAACTTTGAAAAATTCACAAAATACAAATTATATCTTCAATTTTAAACAATTGAACTTCACAAACAAAAAAACAAATAAATTGGAATTGCTTACTTGGTTGATCCACATCTCTTGCAATCTTTGCTAGATTTTTTCCAAATGTACACGTGGCTCTAGAAAAATAAATGAGTTGTTGATGTATTTCCAATTATTGCAACTCATCAGGTACCATGCACTCCAAGAACTCATACAACCCATCTCTGAACTCCCTAGTATAATCTTCTCCTATCGTATCTCTATAATGTTAATTTGGGTTTAGGGAATACCCAACTGCGTGTATAGGACAATGGAGTTGATTGTTCCATTTTTTAAAATGATATCCAAAATAGGCCCATATTTACCTACTTTGTCTTTGTATTCTAGTTGTATTTGCTCATTTTCCTAATCCATATCCTCATAGATGTATCCCATGGCCAACTTTTCCCCATCCACCAACCATAACACCTTAATAAGGGGCTCACCAATTTTCATAACCTCTCCTTCTTTTTTTCCAAAAAGTGTTTCAAAAACTTTCTTTTTGGTGTATTTTCCATTTTCTCTGTACGCCCATCGAGATGAATTCCATTCCTCACTAGAAAACATTTTTTGCAAGTTTTGTTGTTGGGAAGTGAGAGATTTCAATGCGAGGAAGTGAGTTGCAAATCTTGTGATGGTGGGCCTAACAATATCCTTACCCCTAGTGTTTTTCCTCATTAGGTTCAACACCCATGAGTGGTTGTAGATGTATTTTGCAATACTCTTGGCATGCTCTACAATTTTCTTCACCCACTCCACCTATCCTATGTCCTCAAGCATGAGGTCTATGCAATGTGCAGCACATGGGATCTAAAATATGGTCTTGTATTTGGACTCTAGCATCTTTCCAACAAGAACATAGTTTGATGTATTATTAGTGATGACCTGCACAACATTTTATACCCCCATTGTTGTAAAACTGTCATCCAAAATCTCATATAATAAGTTAGCATATTTCACCCTATCATATGCATCAACAAATCTCAAAAACATGGTTCCTTGAGGGAAAGAGACAATGAAATTTATGATAGTGTTTTTCCATCAGTCCATCCATCTAACATGATGGAACAACCTATTTTGATCCATGGTTCTTTATATGCATTCAAATAATCTCCAATTGGTGCAATATCTTTTTGCAAAATACTTCCCCTCGATTCATGCATAGTAGGGCCTCTAAAGCCCTTTCCTACAACAAAATCAACATCCCACATAGTTGTGTAGTAAGGTGAGCAGGCAACATTAAAGGGGATATATGCATCATACCACCATTTAGGAATGTATTCAAAAGAAACATCTCTTCATTTCTTTTTCAAATGAGTATCCAAGGTGGGTTGTCTTAGATTTGGTTGGGATGCAGTGATACTAGCAGTAGCAGTGGATGAGGTGGAGGAAGGTGTGAAATAAATCTTAATGTTCATCCTTTTTTACCTTTGGCTTGGCCTTGAGGCTGAGATCCAAGAGAGGGAGGAACATAAAAGAAGGGGTCTTGGAGATTGGTGGAGGATTCTTCAAAGTCAAAAACATCATACCCACTTACTTCTCTCTCTCTCCTAGCCATAGCTTCTGTAATTTCCTTCTTCCTTTCAATTTCATCTTGTATAGCCTTTTCCCTAGCCTTTGCATCCTAATACTTCTAAAAATTTCCAAGGTATTCTTTCCTAATAGGCTCTATGACTTCATTTTTTGCATCACAAGGGGTTACTCAGCCTCTTATACCAGCCAAGTGTTGTTTCAACCTATAAATACCCCCTCCTCCCATTGGGTGCTTGCAATATTTGCACAACATTTGTCCATCAACAACATCACAATGAACCCAACAACATCTTTGGATTTTGGGGCCATAATGGATGGTGAAATTTCAGATTTTGAGTGAAAGAGATATACAAATAAAATAGGAAAATGAAAAACCTATGATCAACTACTATCCTTCTTCCTTGATGCATTTTAACTTGAAATGTGAAACTTAAAAGAAGGGAAAAAAATTAAAAACAGAGACCAATCAAATCTTGAAATTGTTTAGGGAAAAAATCAGACGTGGAAGGTTGGAAATGAAAACTAGTTGATGAAGCCTCCTACCAAAGATACCAACTCCACTAGAGAGCTCCTCCAAGATGAAAAAAAACCTCCAAACTTCTTGTTGTTTCTCCAAAACTCAAGGTTGTTGCAGCATTATCCAAGCTCTCAAACTCTCATAAACACTAGAAATAAAACATGTGAGACAAATGAGAGCTTGGGCTTGCTTTCATGATTAGAGGGGAGAAAATTTGGAGGGAAATATGCCTATGGTTTGGGAAAAACCACCTTAAAAACCATAAGTGGTCCGCACAAAGCTTCCTAGCTCTTTGTGGACAAACCCAACCGGTTTGTGTTAGAATTGGTTGGTTAGGACCGGTTTGGCACCTAACCGGTGCTAACCGACCTGCCAATTGGGTTTTCTTGTCTGATTTGATCTTGAGGCTATATAGCCGGTCGGTTTGGCCAATTTCTAGTATGAACTAGTGAATTTTTAAAACTATGTTGGGAACTACGCAGTGTCTATTAGCAAGAGGAGTGCTTGCTTTTTTTCCAAGAGTGCGCACTAGTTGTCAACAAGGAGTGAAATTCGTCTAGTGGCAAGAAGTACGCTCCACTATCTCCAAGAAGCGTGCAATGCTTGCTTGGAAGAGGTTCACTTATGAAGGCATCAAGAGCTAGGAATGTGAAAGAAATTAGTTGAGATACTTAGGATGCCTAGAAGAACACTTGAAAACTTAGCAAACTATGACCAAGGATGACCTCAATGTCTTAGAATGACAGTTCACGTGACATTAAGGGGCTCCAAAATTTAGATGAGGGAAAATTTTTGGAGGGGGTTTGTAGTAGCTACAACTTAATCATTTATTTGTTGTTGTCAATTTATTCCCGACAACTTTATATTTATCATTTACAACCAAATGTAGCTACTTTGGGCTCTATATTTGTCTTCCATCCATCGAAGTAGCTTCATTATCTCCACATAATGCAAAAATGAAATCTATGACTAGAGAAATCATTACACCCAAGTCTAAATATATGGGTACCTTTTTCCAACACGATTATAAATTAAATATTTCTTTTTGGGAACACCTTTTACGAAGAAGTGGAACTTATCATTTCTCTTTGTACTTCTGCACAGACTTTGTTGGGTCCCTATAATGCTAGTGATTACCCCATTACTATGGTAGTTATACCCCTTATTTATATTGTTGTGCCCCTATTACCCCATATTGTTATTACTGTGCCCCATAGAATCCCTCTATTGTTATTTTTGTGGCTTTATATTATTATTGTTAGGTCAGCTGGGTTATATTGTGACTCCGTAGACTCCTATATATAGAAAGGAGGTTTTGTCATTTGAATCATCCAAGAATTGTTCATTTATGTAATGTAAAGGAGGTTGCCCCCTCGAAGAGGCTGAATTCTAAGGCGTTGATCTATCTTTTCTATCTTTTCTTGGGCTGGTTTCATAACATTTGGTATCAGAGCTTTGGATTCTAGGGTTTCGCTGCTCCAAACAGGTCATCGTGGCATTTTCACTATAACTTTGTTTCTGCGACGTTTCAGAAGCCAAAAAAACCCATTTGAGAAGACATCGTACTGAATCTCGGGTCCGAATTTCAGAGCTTTTTGCACTATATTTACAGAGATATGATCTGCGGAAGTTGGTCCTTTTGTAAAATCCTGAATTACATTAAAAAAAAGTGACATGGGGAAAACCATCATAACTTTCTCTCTGAGCATCAGATTGAAATTTCATAAGAAGGTACAGAAAGAGAATGGACTTTAGTTTCTTGTATATATTTTTTAGAGGCAAAGGTCAAAATAGTGACACGTGGCACTTCATACAAGTTCGATCTTCTGAAAAGCTCTATAATCAGGTCACTGTGGGAGATTTGGCATAGTTCTTCATTGCAGAATCCAATTTGGGTCAGACTAGTGGCATTGGAAAGAGGACACAAAGGGCTACCATAGGTCACAATTTTAGAACTGGATCTTCTGAAAGTATAAAGATACATCAGAGGCAATACCGAGCTCCTAGAAAGAAAAACAGATGTGTGTAGATTTTTTAAATTTTTGCTTAAGAGTGGTTTGAAAATTTATTTTGAAGGAATTCAAAGGTCTAGTAGAGCATTATTATCGGTAACTGATGCCCGAAGGAAAGAAAATGCAAACACCTAGTAAGGAACCTGAAAGCTCTAGCATGACTCATGAAGAAGAGGAAGAAATGCTACATGATATATCAAAATTACAAGACAAAGTGCAAAAAATGTCAGCCTCACAAAAGCTAACAGAAGCTAAGATAAATGGCATGGAATCTAAGATAAAGGGCGTGGAAGCTAAGATGGACGATTGGAAGACAAATTTGAAGACAAACATGGAAAACGATTTTTGAAGACAGATTTGAAGACAACATGGATGAATGGGAAGATAAATATGAATAAGTTGCTACACAGAATGGTCACTAGGGTGAAAGGGTAGTAAAAGGAAACCATGATGAGAAACAAAAGAAAATGTTAATCATTATTCCATAGACTCTAATGTGGGATCGAAGACCATCATATTCCAAAAACGATATGAGGAAGTTTTATGGCAAAGGATCCTGCCACATGGATATTACAGATGGAGCAATTCTTCGATCTCAATAATGTGTAAAACACACAAAAGGTACGTATGGAAACTTTATATTTGGAACCAAATCAGTTTGTATGGTATCAATGGCTTTGCTCTCGTAAAGAATTTATCACTTGGGCAATTTTTACGGAAGAATTGATGGCACATTATGAGGATACAAAAAGCAACACTTTTTTTAGCCAATTGAGAAGTCTCAAACAAAAGGGTTCAATAATGGAGCACATTGAGGAGTTCCAAAAATTGAACATAAGGGTAAAAAATATTCCAGAGGAGCATAGGTTGATGTGTTCATAGGGACTTTAAAGGATAATATCCAACGTGATGTTCGCCTTTGGGAACTTGATTCATTAGGAGCTATTCGTAGTTAGCAAGAAAATGAAAGCAAAATTATGCCACCTAGGAAAAGCATAGCAGTCACACTTATAGACGAAGTGTTGTTGCCCCTAGTCTTCCACAACCTATAAGGTTGACACCACAACAATTGGAAGAAAAAAGAGCAAAAGGCTTTGTTACAATTGTGATAGCAAATACACTAAAGGTCATAAGTGTGCTGAGAAGAAATTATTCTACATAGATTGTGAAGAGGAAGAAGAAAAGGAGCAAGAAAGTCAAAAGAAGAGGATATACTCCAGGAACAAAGCCTAGATGAAGAACAAATGAATTTGACCATATCTTGTAATGCATTGGCAGGAATTACCA
>APFE030375068.1:58911-95266 GCA_000404065.3 Pinus taeda
ATATTTTGCTTATAAATACCACCCTGAACAATGTTGTGAGGGGTTGGTTGGTTGGTAGTAGTAGTTGGTCAGTCTTTCTTTCCAGCATTTTCTCCTAGCAGAGACTCGCACTGTAACTGTCATAATTTCCATAACCAAAGATTGCTGAAAGCATGGATTGCGAAACTACTTGATGTCTTCTCTTGGCCAAGGAATGATTACGGAATTCCTATGCTTCTACATGATTCAATAAGTGTTTCTCTCCTCTGTTTACTTTTATGTTTTTTACCACCGTTCTGCCTTCTAAATTGCAGAAAAAAGAATAGCTTAAGATTTGTTTCATTACACCTTAAGTTCAATCTCTGCATTTCTCGATGTTTTCTTCAGAAACAGTTATGAGCTTGTATTCTTAAATGATCCGGTTTACGTTGTTTCTTTCACATATGAGTGCATGTCTTAGGAATTCTTAACTGCTCCTGGATCCCATTCATCCATTTCTCCCCTTTGTCAGCATGATGAGATGATTCTTCATTGCCTTTCATCCCTGATGTCCACTATGTACTTTCAGTAGATAGAATTGTATCCTGTGTGGCTATCCCGCTCCGTATCCCCTTGTGACCAAGAAAACACTCGCACGCCTCAATCTGTGACTCCATGCCCAATGGTTCAAAACTTATCACACCTTACCGTGCCTCTTTGTTCAAGAACCCTACCTTCCTTTCGATCACAATCAACACTCCCTTTAAGTCAGAAAGCTAGCCTAAAATCATCAACTAAGGTTGAATTAAAAGGAGAGAGCCCTCTCCGATTGTAGGTGGGCTAGAACTTGCAATCAGAAGATTGGTTTGTGGTTACCTCGGCCGTATCCCTATTAGGATCCTAGGGACAACCTGAGTGATAACAGGATCCTCATGAAAGCATGATGATGAGTAGAATTGTTCCTTAGTTGGTAAGCAAAGAAATGGAAGGGGAATTCATCCCATTCCAAATCAAATTCTTGTCAGGGCAGAAAGAAGAAGGACATTTCGAAAATCAAGTGTTTTCACTATCACGAGCTACGAAACTTTGCCACAAAGTGTCCACGCAAGAATGACAGTAAGAAGCCCTCTAGAGGAGAGGTGGGTGAAGCTCTTGCTTCACATTTCAATCTAGATTTTACCCTCATTGCTTGTATGGTGTCATCGATGATGGGTAGTGTGTCATACCTGGACATTGGAGCTTCATTCCATATGACCAGTAACAAAGAGCTTCTCAGTAACTTGAAGGAGAAGGATCTCCTTATGCATATCGAGATGGGTGATGATGGGAGGTATAGCGCTACCGAAATCGGTACAGTTACCTTTTAGAGGGAGTCTAGTTCTCCCCTCATTTTGCGGGATGTTATGTATGTTCCCGGTTTAAAGAATAACTTGGTTTATGTTTCCATGTTGGAGGATAGAGGCTAAAATGTGATATTTAGTAAGGAAAATGCGTTCCTTCGTCATATAGCTATAGGACAGGTGAAGCAGATAGGGGTTCCAGTGAAGAACCTCTACATATTGGAGATAGAATATTGCGCTGCTTTGAGCACTAAAGCGGGAAGGTGCATAGACGATACATCGGTGAGTTGTGGCACAAGAGATTGGGTCATTTGCATCATGGCGCTTTAAAAATCTTGCAGAAAATTTATACAGGGCTTCCCAAGGGTACACTAGAGCAGAGAGACACATGCAAAGGGTGTACATTGGGGAAGTACACCAAAGCTTCCTTTCATGATAAAGATAGTAGAGCACAAGCAATGCTTGATCGAGTTCACTTAGATGTGTGTGGACTGTTCTCGAAAGCATCCATGGCCAAGCACAAGTATTATGTAATATTTGTTGAGGATTTTTCTCATAAGTATTGGATTTTCTTCATGCAGAGGAAAGATCAGACATTCGCTAAGTTTTGTGAATTTAAATCAGTTTTCGAAAAATATACTGGCAGGAAAGTTAAATCTCTCAGAAGTGATAACGGTGGAGAGTATGTGTCAAATAAGTTCAAAAAAAAAATTGCATCAGAGGCATTTGACCAAAGTTGATAGAACCTCATAACCCATAGCAAAATGGGGTGGCTGAAAGGAAGAACAAAAGTATTGTGGGAGTGACACGGGAAATGTTGCATGATCATGGCCTACAATTACACTTGTGGGCTGAAGCATGCAACACAATTGTTTATTTGTAGAACATAAGCCCTCATCGAATTCTCGAGATGAGTACACTGAAAGAGGACTTTTCAGGGAAGAAACCAAATGTGGCACACTTCAGGATCTTTGTTTCATCAGTCTATTGTGATGTTTCCAAAGATGCACATAAAAATCTAGAGCCAACAATTGAGTTGGGCATATTTGTGGGGTACACTAATACACCTCATAACTACCTGGTGTACCTTCCAACCAACAAGATGACAGTGGTTTTCATAGATGTGAAGTTCGATGAAGAGAATACCATGAGATGTTCCCTTGAGAGTGAGATTCAGCTACATGTGGTTGATGATATTTTAGCTCCAAAGGAGGTACCTTAGGATGATGTGGAGTAGCCACATGTAGAGGAGCAGGGAGTGGAAACACCCACTCATGCAGAGTCTTCCAGAGATGGGAGAAATCACACCAGAGAGGCTAACAGGTTATTGCATGATGCTAGAGAGAAGAGAGAATGTGGGAGCACCCACTTCATAGTGCAGGAAGAGGAGGTCACCAAAGAGGTACACTAGCTACATGGCTCTGATGAGTGAGAGTGTACAGATTGAGCCATCCTCTTTTGAGGAAGTAGTGCAACAACCAATTTGGGTTGATGCCATGGTTGAGGAGTATGACTCCATTATCAGGAAAAGTGTGTGGGAAGTGGTCCCAAGACCGGAAAACAAGTCCATGGTGAGTTCCAAATGGCTTTGCAAGGTAAAGCAAGCAGGTAATGGTAGTTTGGAGAAACACAAGGCCAAGTTTGTGGCTAGAGGGTTCTCTTAGGTGGAGGGGATTAATTACACTGAGACTTTTGCTCCTGTAGCAAGGTACTCATCAATCAGATACGTTCTAGCACTGCCAGCGCAGATGCGATGGAAGATACATCAGATGGATGTAAAGAAAACATTCCTCAACAACATGATGAAGGAAGAGGTGTATATTGAGTAGCCTGAAGGATTTGAAACCTCTAATAGAGAGTCACATGTATACAGAATTAAGCGAGCATCGTATGGACTGAAACAAGCACCCTATTCTTGGTACAACACCATCGATAGCTATTTCACTGGGTTGGGCTTCACCAAAAATGAAGCAGATGCAAGCCTTTACCATATTATGGCTGAAGTTAAATTGTTTATTATTATTTTGTATGTCAACGATTTGATTCTGACAGGCAATGATAAGATGATCAAGTATTGCAAAGAGGATCTTGCAAGAGAGTTCGAAACGAAGGACTTGGGGTTCATGCACCATTTTCTAGGGATTGAGGAATGACAAGGAGATGAGGAATTATTTGTCTCTCGGGGAAAGTATGCCAATAAGATACTGAAGAAGTTCCACATGGAGAGGAGTAAACCAATGGAGACTCCTCTAGCTAGAGGAAAGAGGATGCTACTTTTAGTGAAGTAGTGGAGGCTAATATTTATAGATAGTGTGTGGGTTCACTCATGTATTTGGTGAACACACGACCGAACATGTGTTATGCAATTAACGAGCTTAGTCAAGCTATGGTTAAGCCTACCAAACTATATTGGAAGGAAACCAAACATGTGTTGAGATACCTCATAAGAACCACTCGGCTTGGTCTTTGGTACAAATGAACAGAGGGAGTGAAGCTTCAAGGCTTCACCGATGTAGATTGGACAGGGAGTCCATCCAACAGGAAGAGCACATTAGGTGGGATCTTCAGTTTTGGTTCAACAATTGTTTCTTGGTACAACAGGAAACAAAGATCAATTGCACTTAGTTCAGCAGAAGCAGAGTACATGGTTGCTAGTCAAGCAGATTGTGAGGCTATGTAGATGAGGAATATTCTTATTGGTTTGTTTGGTCATCAGATGGATCCAAATATGATTTACTGTGATAATCAGATTTGTATCAAACTCTCTCAGAATCTAGTTTTCCATGATTGGTCCAAGCATATTGATATCTGGTATCACCATCTTCGAGACTATGTGTAGAGGAGAATCATGTTGCTGGAGTACATTCCCACAGAGGAGCAGGATGCAGATATTTTGACAAAGGCATTGTCAAGATGAAAATTCGAGTTTCATAGAGGTAGGATCAAGGTAGCAGATAATCTCTTTCTTGTTGAGAGGGAGTGTTAAAAATAGCAATAAGAAATCCTAATTTAATTTATCCTTGAATTAAATTAGGAATTAAATCAAAATTATATTCTCATAGCAACTTGTAATAGTTAACTAAGTTAATTTGAATTAGTTGGCTTAAATTCAAGTTGGAAGTATATCTAGAGTAATATAGATTGATTCCTAAATTTTAGGGTTTCATGTTGAGTTCTTTTGATTTGTAATTAATTAACTCAATCTAACTAAGTTATAGTCAGTTAAACTAGTTCAATTAGTTGGATGAACTAGTAGGAGGTATAGTAGTGGGGAGCAGCTTTAGTGTGGCTTCATTGCTCCACCAGTGAACTGAAGGTTTACTCATGCATATCAGTTCAGAGGAAGATCCAGTTGAGATTAGAGTTCAGGGACAGTGTATTATCAGTTGTATAATTTTCTGAGTTGTACAGATGGATTGTGCAGTTATGGTGAGGGATTTTCCAAATTAAATATGGGATAATTCCCTTAGATTTGCGCAACGAAGTAGGGGCTTGGCAGGTAGCAAATTTGGCTAAGTATTGGCTTGAGCTGGTTTGTGAAGCATAGAGATAGATTGTACTTTTGCAGGAATTGTTCAGGTTGAACAAGCATTGTATTTTCTTCTCAGATCTTCTTGTTAATACAATATAGATAGTCGGGGTTTTGAGCAGTTGCTTTCCCCAGAAAAATATTGTGTTATGTGCGATTGAAATTATTCCTTTTCTATGTAGTTTTTTCATCGATCAATTTTTGTGTCTGTTGATGAGTAGAGTAGATTCAAGTCTTTTGTTCTAGCATATTACATAAGTAGTTTGAATATACAAGTAAAAATCTACATTTTGTGCTTTTTTTTTCCTATGTTTACATGCATCCATTAGTTTGTCTTTCAAGTTACATGCAATTAGTTAGCTTAACAATATTGCATTTGTTTGTTTATGTGTTTTGAATTACATGCATTTGGTTGGCTTAACAATCTACTTTTGTGAAGTATGAAGCAACAATTTCATGTACAACAATACAATAGCATAAAATATGAAGCAAAATTTCAGTTAAGAGTATACAATATAATAGTAGTGTAAGTGGCATTACTAGTAGCCCATGGGTTATAAGAAATGTGTTGGACTTTCGGTCCCGATATGCATATCTTATAATTATTGTATATGTGTATATTATGACTTAATTGCATTTAGACTTGGTAATATTTTGGGAAGCAGGAGACTTATGATAGGGTGAAAAGCAAAATTAGGAAACACTTTTAGCTTGTTGTTTATGTAGAAAATTGTGAATTTTTATGTTTTTTTCAACTTCAACCACTATAAACTCATATTTTATTTGAGAATTTTTCTTTGTAGTAAAAACAAGATTTGTAGAGAATTGGCTTTCCTTCGCACTTCTATTTTATTTTGAAAATTTGTATAGACATATAGTTGGAGAAACTTGGTGTTTACTAATTGCATATACTTGAAAATTTCAAGCAAGTATAATGAGTGACCTAACAAACCACCATGGTTTTTAGAGATGGTGATTCATTTTTGGGTGAAAAATTATATCATCACAATCTACACTGATTTCACTAGTGAAAGGACTATTTTGGGGGAATTTTTAGATTCAATCACTATTTTTTATCATTTAATGAAATAGGGTAAGGAAAAAAATGAATTTTTTTCAACACATCTAGTGATCCATCAATTTAATGTGATCATCAAGAAGTCAGCTAAAAATACCCTTTTGAAGAGTTCATGGAGATAAATCTAAAGGTTATTGTTATAGCACCATTTACCACCATTGGTAGATTTGATGCTCTGTGATATGGCCTAGGGCAACCCTTCCCTTCCAGACTTGGTCCAAATTATAAAAACAATGTTTTAAATCCCATACATGATTTTTCGTTGTATAAAGCGTGTGTACACATCGGTCAGTCTATACCCAACCCGCATATATGTGTTAAAACATTAAAAAAATATAATCTCCTTTAGTCCGGGCAGAGTTTATGGGTTTTACCTGTTACTCACCTACTATAGCCCATGTCCCAACTGTTTCCCAACTAAAAAAACTAATTTGGAGAAGTATAAATAATCCTCCATGGGAAGGTGTAAGGGAGGAGAACAGATTAGATATTCATATTATAGTTGATTACATCGTTGATCAATTCTAAAGAAATCCCTGTGCCTTTTGCACTCTCATGTCATAGGAAACCTTTGTTTCCTTCTTGAGATTTCCATCATCCCTTCATGACATCCTTGTGTACACTTATGGAGGAGGATTGTTGTGGCCTGGGCAGGATGGATCCGGAGGACCGTTTCGCGTGGATCTGGCAGACTACTCAGGTTGTAGTTCTTCTGTATTTTCTTTAGATTACATCAATAAAGAGGCGTTGTCTTGTTCCTGATGATTATGGTCTTTATACTCGGATACGGGTGCATTAACGCAATATTTATGAAGGCTCTACGCTATGACGGCAGCTGGTACAGCAGGTAGCAGCACAGCACACCTACCCAAGCCCTCCTGTGGATGGAAATGGATTATATTAAGTCCCGGTAGATCAATTACCATGTGGAATTGAATGTGCAATGGGTTCGAGACATTTCACCTCGTATTCCTTTAATGGCTGCCTCGACTCTCTCTGTTAATATTTACCTCTGGCCTCCCTACATTCGACTGCCTCCGGTTTCGCATCCTTGCAATGCTTCGAAGGTGGCGCTAAATGTCTGGTTCATAAAGCGTTACAGGCTCCCTCACACCGACATCTGCTTTGCTTCGCCCTACTCTTCATCCCCTCCAAGCTGCCCTGTTACTTTGACAATGGTGCGTTGTCGAGGTAGTTGTCGCTGAGGTGGCAGTCGTGGAGGCCATGGGCGCTCTTAGCTTGCTCCTCCGCCTGTTATTCCTCTGGCTTCGGCTTCCCCTACCTCAGACATTCGCAGGCCTCTCCCGCACAACTCTTTTCAAACCACCCATTTTACGTTTCACAGTCTCCTCAATCAACCTGTTCTCTCGGCCAGCATTACGGTAATTTTTTCGGAGGAAGAAGCTCGGCCCACTGTTGTGGTGAACACCTCAAAAACGCAGTCTCAGGGAAAAAGCACGCAGCAGGGGGAAGATGTTGGTTTTGGGTTCAATTGTGGAGATTTGTAGGGTGGAGGAAATGACACTGATGTCTCCAAGCCTCCAGACGACAATCAACAGGATGTCCCGGCCTCTACTCACCCGGCGAGTGGTTCTGATAGCATTCGACAGTTGGCAGCTCCTTCAAATGGCAACGGTTCAGCTATTAAGGATAATGTTGATGACACGTGGATGGGCCATCCATGCCCCGTGGAGGAGGAAGTTCCAGAACATGATACTGATGCTTGAAGACTCCTGGGCCATGTCTACTTCCCTGCTCCTCTCTCTGCTCTTCAGTCCATTTTGCTATGCCTATATGGCTTCTGTCAATGTCTTTCTATATCAGGCATGTAGTTCTATTGTAGTTTCGAGTTTTTGGCTCTGCAATTTTGCTCATGAATATCTGGACAGTTTAGATAGTATGGTCATAGCTTATCATCTGTCCTTTTCTGAGGTTTATCACTCTCTTCAGTTCTCACTATATAGCCTTGGGCTTTTGTATCTGGTTAATCCCAACCCTGGGGCAGTTTGTTTGTCTTGTTGGACAGTCTTGGACCTCCTCTGAGGTCTCAATCGCATTGTAACTGTATTTTTACTTTTATTAAAAGAATTAGTCTTTACTTAGAAAAAAAAATTTGATTATGGTCTTTATGCATTAATCTATGTTATGATTTTCTTATAAAATCTTATGTTAATTCTTATTTTCTTATATGCTTATATAATCTAACACTTATATCATGAACATGCTTTCTATTATTGTTGTTGAATATGCTTTTCTTGAACGAGTTGCAGGTTTTAAGGCATCGAAAGAAGCAGAAGGTTTGGACCCTACGGAATGACCTCAAACATAGGACCTCCGGGTAATACCTCTTCTTCCTACTTCAGTAGTTTAAGTATTGGGACTGTTAGTTTCCATGTCTCTTTATGCTATATACCCTTCGCTTTTTTGGGGTTCTCAACCCAAGACCCTATGGTGATTATAACCCGTCTCTAGGATCAATACCTTTTCCCTCCACGGGTCAAAGTTATAATCCTTTCCAAGGATGGAGTAATCCATCCGTTAGCGGCTTGGGAGTCAGGAATCATTTCTCTTTTGGCCAATAGGGGAATATGTCATACTCCTCCGTGAGTTCATTGCAGAGTTTTTCTCTCTTTGCTGATGCATGGAACCCTTACCAAGGGCTTTCGGCTCCATTTAATACCTCTCTAGGGGGCAATTTCACTGGATATGGAAAATTTTCGACAGGAGTTGGACAAACTCTGAATTTTTCTGGGCCACAAGGTTTTCCTTATGGTTGAGGCATTTCTACGAATTACTTCAGGCAACCTGGTGCCTTCACAAATCTAGGATATTCTTTTTAGAACGTTGGAAATTCTTCCCAGACTGGGCGGAATCGTCAAGGTCCTCCGCACTTACCTTTCTCGGAAACTTTAAACTTTCCATATATATCAAAGTTAACTAATGATCCTATCCAATACAACCCATCTTGGCCTCCGATTCCAACCAAACTTCCATCAAACATACCCAAATTTGAAGGGAAGACTGGTGAAGATCCGGGTGACCATATAACCACTTTCCATTTATGGTGCTCATCGAACTCCCTGATAGATGATTCAATCAGGTTGAGACTATTTAAATGAACCCTAATTGGGAATGCGACTAAATGGTATATTGAACTCCAAGGGGGCACCTTCACTTCATTTGGTGACTTGGCTATCATTTTTTTAAATCACTTTCAGTTGCCTGTTCATTATGATGCTAGAATTGAGCTCTTAGCTAATGTCCACCAAGACCAGGTAACCCACATTTTTTATTATATCTAGGAATGGAGGAGAAGGAAGAGGCTTATTAAAACCAATATTTCACAAGAATTTCTTCTTGAATGGTTTCTTAAATCTTTGCAGCTTGAAATATCTAAGGATGTATCACTCTCTTGTGTATTCACCGAAGAACGAGCTATTTTTAGAGCCCAACAACTAGAACTCATATATTCTCAATCTCGTATTCTTGATAAAAAAATTCCTGATTCTTCTAGATCTATGGTCGATCTAGCCAATCTGAAGCCAGGTCCCCATGCCGATGGCTAGTTGAATTGATTGATAATAGCATGACTAACCTGCTAAATCAATTACAGTAGTTGTCTTTGCAATCTGCTTCTTCTTTCAAGCATCGCCATCAGTGTCAATGCCTTCTCAACCTTCATCTATCAATGTCGTTCAAACTTCTAACCCCAAAGGAAACCAACAATTTGATGGGAAGAAGAAAGGAAGTGGTAGGAAAAATAATTAGGATGGGAAGGGTAATGCAAATAAGCCCGACAGTGATGTTGGGTGGGGGGGGGGGGGGGGGTTGTAAAAAGAGTCCAAGAAGAAAGTGAAGTTTCCATGCAAGTTATGCAATGGTGACCATTTGACTCATCTTTTCCCAAAGATTCAAGACGCTCGACGCTTTTTGGTTCAGCAAGGATCTTCTAGCTCCCAGGTTGTGCTAACTAACCCTTTTCCCCAAGGGAAGCAGTTGTTTGCTAGCGTGAATGCTAGTACTAGTACCCCCATAGGGGGTAACCGGGAGGGGGGAAATCCATCAAGTATTTATATGATGAGTTCACACATTGATGTTTCTACATGGTCACATGATTATGGTGAAGCGGAATCATATAAGGCCAAGACTACTCCTAATGTTTTAGAGCCACTCCATATCAAGAGGCCCCTAGTTGAGTCTATACCTTGGATGCCGAAAGGCTCCACAAAACATTTGATAATTAACCCCAATGCCAAGGCAGCTCAGAACTACTCCATTGTAGAAGATTTGGCTCAGAGTCCTTGTGTCATGTCAGTGTTGGAGGTACTCCAATCGTGCCAAGCATAAAGGAGTGTGTTGCTCACTACGATCGGAGGAGTTGATCCAAAAAAATCTCTTGTTCTTACATTCAACATGTTGAATATCAAGAAGAGACTCCCACATCATATGGATTTTCAAATCAAGTCTACATACCGAAAGACCAATATCTTTCGAACCGTGGTTGATGAGGGAGTTCCATATGTGTAATGTCTATATCATGTTGGAAATCTATTGGATCACCTCAGGTTGTTCCATCACCTACTCTCTTAACATTATTTGATGGTCATTCTCATAGGCCACATGGGATTATTCTAGCCTTTCCTGTATGTGTTGGGGGCAAGGTTGTAAATATCGAAGTAGAAATAGTTGATGCTAATTTGGATTACAATATCCTTTTGGGAAGACATTGGATTTACGATATGGATGCTATTGTATCATCGTTATTCCACATCCTCTGTTTTCCTCATGAAGGGATAATTGTAACAGTTGATGATATGGATTATTCTCCAGGTGAATCCAATGCGTCTTCTGAATCTAATGTTCCATTAGTGAACAATCCTAAGCAGCCTATCGAGAATCTAGGAGTTGGAATGTATTCTTCCTTAATATGTACATTTGATTTTCCTACTCCTATTGCTCGAATTAATGCTATTTCATCTTTCAAGACAACTAATTGAAGAGAGTTCTTTAGAGCTCATTATTTTTCAGATCCTTGGCCCTTACCCTCTTCTACCACCATAGTAAATGATGGGCAAGTGGGTGGAATAGCATTTCCTATGTCTGCAACTGAAATTTCTTATCAATCTATAGTTAACACTGCAGATTTTGATCCTAATCCTTTTCCTCCGGAGGAGCTAGATGGGGATGTGGCTTCGACCTAGACTCTAAATTCAACTTCTATTATGGATTGCCTAGATACTGTTTTTCCATCTAAAGAAGCAATTCTAGAAGCAATGACAGGTATTGAGAGACTATGGGATTCTTTGCATCATCGGCCATATTTACTACCTGATTTGTGAGAAGTAGAATCAAGCTTGTCTAATCCTTCATCTACTAGTGATGTTCACGCATTTTTAAATCCTTCAGCTCCAGCACAGTTTTATGCCGAAGGTAACATATATATCAGTTCAAAAACTGTTCCAGTGAACATCTCTAGGAATCCCAACGTTTTCGAAAATGTCTTCGTTGGAGCTGATCATTCCCCTAAAGAAATTCAAACTTATATTTATCTCTTTAAAGAGTTTCAAGACGTATTTTCTTGGTATTATGAGGAAATTCCTGGGATAGATTAATCTATAGTCCAGCATGAGATCAAGACATACGAAAATGAAAAATCTATTCACCAAAAGCTTCGACCGATAAATCCTAGGAAGGCAACAACTATCAAAGCTAAGGCTGAAAAGTTGCTTAATGCAGGTTTCATATACCCCATTCCTTTAACTGAGTGGGTCTCGAATCCAGTCTCCGTTAACAAGAATCAAGGAACGATTCGTGTGCATTGAATTTAGAGACTTTAATAAGGCTTGTCCTAAAGATAATTACCCCACACCATTTATTGATCAGATTACCGATGAGTGTGAAAGTAATGAGATTTTCTCTTTTATTGACGGATTTTCTAATTATAATCAAATTATTGTTCATTCGGAGGATCAACATAAGAAAACTTTTATTTTCCCTTGGGCTACATTTGCATATAAGAAGATTCCTTTTGGCCTTAAGAATGCTGGAGCTACCTTTTAGTGGGCCAAGTCATATGCTTTTCATGATATCAAACATGTTATCAAAGCCTACTTGGATGATTTAGCTGCTCATTCTCGAAAGAGAATTGATCATCCCAAGCATCTTCAATTAATTGTTGAATGATGTTGTTTCTATAAAATCTGGTTGAATCCAAATAAGGTTGTTTTCGTCGTCACATATGGTCGGTTGTTGGGATACATCATTTCTAATGAAGGGATTCGTGTAGATCCCTTCAAGGTTGAGGTAATACTTCAGTTGCCTCCCCCGTCCACTATTCGTCAACTTCAAAGCCTTCAAGGGAAAGCCAATTTCTTAAGGAGATTTATCGCTAATTATGTCAATATTACTAAAGGATTTATGAGACTTCTTAAGAAAGGGGTCCCATTTCTACAGGACAATTTGCGCACTGCTCATTTGATGCTTTGAAAAAATCATTAACCTCTGCGCCTTTGTTGAGTCCACCTTATTATAGCAGAGACTTCCTTTTATATATTGTTGTAGCAGAATCAACTATTGGTATGGTTCTGGTTTAGGAAGATGATGCTTTCATTGAGCACATAATCTATTATCTGAGTTGTGTCTTGGTGGGCCCTAAACTGTGATATTCTCCCATTGAGAAATTAGCTTTGACAGTTGTCCATGCTATCCAGCGACTTAGACATTATATTCTACTTAGAAAAAATTTCGTCTTAGAAATCATCAATCAATTTCATTTTTTTCTTAGTAGGCAAGTGATTGGGGGAAAATACAATAGATGGATTGTCATTTTACAAGAGTTTGATCTCAAATTCCTGTCATTTAAGTCTAAGAAATCCTTAGTATTTGTAGAATTGATCTTAGAGTTTCCTTATGAGGAAGAAATAGTTTATGAGGAATCTTTTCCTGATCAACATCTTTTCCTTATTTCCTCACAAAATTCTTTGTATGGGGATATCATTATATATCTCCATACTTCGAAGTTTCCTCTCACTTTTTCAAAGGATGAACGTAGAAAGTTACATCACTTGTATAAAAGCTATATTATTATAGGTGACACTTTATATCATCGCGGGGTTGATTCAATACTTGGACGTTGTTTAACCTTAGAAGATGTT
This sequence comes from Pinus taeda, assembly GCA_000404065.3. NCBI lineage: Eukaryota > Viridiplantae > Streptophyta > Pinopsida > Pinales > Pinaceae > Pinus > Pinus taeda. The sequence goes on from APFE030375068.1 coordinate 71,971, forward strand.
GAGTCTGTGGTAAATGATTTCCACATTGAAGCTTGTGGTGGTCATTTATCTGGGCTTGAAACAACCCAAAAAACATTTCATGCAAGCTACTGTTGGCCTTCAATATTCAAGGATTGTATTGAAGTGGTCAAGAGATGCCACCCTTGTCATGTTTATACTTGGAAAATGCATGCACATCCAAATCTGCTCTTCCATGTGATCACCATCCGTCCATTCACGAAGTGGGGTATTGATTTCACTACTTGCAATCCACCTTCGGCGTGAAATCATAAGTATATCATCGTAGTTGTCTACTACTTTACTAAGTGGGACGAGGCTATGCCTACTTTCAAGAATGATGGTGAAACAACAACCCTGTTTCTCTTAAATCAAGTCATTTCCCATCTTGGTATTCGTAAAGAGATTTTCATTAACCATGGCAGTCATTCCAGAATTAGATGATGTCTGAATTGGCTCTTAAGTTGGGTTTCTGACAGGAACATTCATCCCTTTATTATCATCAGGCCAATGGGCAGGTTGAAGCCATGAATAAATCCCTAAAAATCATCCTGCAAAGGACAATTAACAAAGCTCGATCCAATTGGAACATTATGTTATATCTGACACTTTGGGCATACCGAATGTTAGTTAAGATTGCTACTTGTTTTACTTCTTTTCAACTAGTTTATGGGTTGGAATCAATTTTTTCTGTGGAATGTGAAATTCCTTCCCTTAAATTAGTTGTTGAACTTCTTCCAGATACTTCTGGTATCGAAGAATGCCTCTTTCATTTGGAACATCTCAATGAGTAGCGTCAAGATGCAGACATAATCAATGAAGCTCATAAAAAGAGAGTAAAAACTCAATATAATAAGGTTGTCCATCATAGGGTTTTATTTGAAGGCGACCTTGTCTTGGTCTATGACCAAGACAAAGACGCCTTGGTGATAGGAAAGTTTAAATCTATGTGGTACGGTCCCTTCATTTTCAAAAAGGTCTTGAAAAAGGAAGCTTATGAGTTGGTTGATTTTGAGGGAAACGAGCTGGCGAAGCCAAGAAATGGGCTCTATCTTAAAAAGTATTTTTCTTAGGCTTTGGCCTAGCACTTGCTTGATTGTAAATATTGTATATTTGTGCATATCTATCTATCGGTTCCGTTGTGATGTCGATATTTTTGATCTGCTTTGGCAGGTATTAATGGACGATTTGATATATCCAGGGTTCACTGATGGTGCTAGTAGACACACCCAGAACCTTGTTTCCATGGCTTGGGTGATTTATTACCCATCTGGCTAGTTGTTGGTTTCAAAAGGCGTATGTATCATTCCTGCTTCAAATAATGTTTCCAAATATACTGTTGTCATCAATTTACTATCTGAGGCAATATCTCTTGGTATTTTATTCATTAGTAGTATACTTGGATTCACAATTGGCGATATCTCAATTAAATAACATCTATCATATGAGAGATCCTTATTTATATCGCCAATTTTTGAGAGTGTGTTTATTACAAAGATTGTTTATTTATATCACATTTATTCATATTCCACAATCAGAAAATTCATTTGTAGATTCTATTGCTAATCAAACATTAGATTGGCACATAAATCATTCATCACATTAAAAATAAAAAATAATCGAAGAGTCATTTGTATATATATGATCATCATGGTAAACTATCGGTACATAGATAGAGTTTTATGTTCAAAATAATATACAAAATTGGGACAAAAACGTCCTACAAAATTAGGGCCTATGCCCATAATCATGTCTAATAAAAAAGATCTGGTCGTTCATCTATGCGTCCTGCTAAGGATGAGAAGCACGAAGAAGATGATGGAATTTTCCACCCGTTGAAATAGCCACACCCCAATCACGTGGCAATCCTACCATGCGTCTATGCATCTCCCCTGGAAGGTATTCTATAGCTACCATAGGTACTTGGTGAGTCGATCTCACCAAGTTTCTCTGGACAACATGGAGGGTCCTCTCAGTCTCAGTTGTGGCTCCCTCCGTGTCTCTTCCACAATGCCTATGTCTAGGTAGACCCTTAGGTCTTACTGGTCCAACATTTGTGTCATGATCAAAATAATTTTGTAAGTATTTGTCTCATCAAAAATTTTCAGTTTATTTATACTTAAATCCAAAAATTCTTAAAAATCTAAAAAATTAAAAAATATTTGTACCTATGGCTCCCCATGCTGCATTTGGTGGCAACACCAAATTTGGATCTCCTCTAAATTCCATGCCAGCATAGGGGTAGTCTTCAGCTTCTATAACTTGTTGTTCCCACTAAGAGAAGAACTCATCATAAAAAATGTTTCTAGGGACCTCACCACCCCCTAGTCTCCTCATTAGATCAACCCATCTGCCCATTCGAGGATCCCTCGGGCTGCTGATAGTGGAAAATACCTTGGATCGAAGCCCTGGTACTCTCTCAAAGAAAAAAGTGCACACGGTGGTTCCATATCCGAAGTTCTTTTTCTTATCTTTTCGGATAGATGTAAGTTGTTTTCTCATATTGACCAAGCGGGGTGTGCACCAATAAAAAACTATCGTGAGACACTCCACTTCTAGACTCATCGAAACTCAAGAAGACTGATGAAGAGAAGTTGAACCATTGTATATGGCAATGGTAAAGAGAATAATTCTCAAGGCCAAGCTCTCTACATGTTTAATTGGAATCTGGGTTCCAATCTTCTCGGTGTTTCCTAGGCAGTAAATATGTACGTAGTCCTCTACACTAAGGCTCCCTCTTGTTCTTCCTGTTAAGTTGACCCTCTCTCTTCTTTGGGAAAGACCAGTGATGAAATAAATATCCTCTATTTCTATCCTCATACACATTTGGTCAATAATAAAAGCATCTTCTTCTGGATCCCAATAATGCATCAACATCTCAAGCAATCTAGTATTTGCCTTCATATTTGGCATTTTGAAAATTTTCAATAATCCGCATCCTCGTAAGGAATCTAATGCAAATGGATCATCCATCACTTCATTATCAATCACACTATGTTCCCTTTCTCTCCATGTAATTGACATTATGCAAAACAAGTGTTTTCGATCATTAAAAACCGTGTTTTGAATTTTAAAATTGTGCATACGCAGGTTTGGTATTTACATAGTCACGTGTAGGGCATTTCTATACATGATTCTTTCATGTCCAACCCGCGTGTATGCAAAGAATAATTTTTAAACTAATTTCCTACGGTGAAATTTTCAAAAAAAAAAGTTAAAAAGCAGTGAAACTTATCAAAAAATCATTTAGAGGGTTACCTGGAGGGTTGAAGGTTGAACGAACGGATGAATTTGATGGATTGAGCTTGCTTGGGTTTTTTCTCCAGAGCTCCTTCACTCACTTGTTCAAAACACAAATGAAGAATTGTAAGTCAAAAGGTCTTTATATAGGTTGACATGTGAAAATCACTTTTTCTAAAGTTCATTTTTTCTTTAAAATGGGTCTTTTTTTCAAGATACTTAGGGGATTTTGACAGACTGATTTAATTCCATGACTGTAGACCCGTCATGGCAGGTATCATTTTTTTACTGGCATATAGGTTAGGAAATATCATTTTCCATTGCATTTTGCATACTAGCCTCCATACTGCGATATTTTGGCCATAGGATCGATTCCTTGGTTTCCATTTGACCCTATTGGTGGATTCCTCGCCTTTGTGTCATCTTTCATTATTGGTTGGTTTAGAGGGGTTTTTTCGTGCGCTACCCACATCTTGTGAACGTGGATAATGTGCTTCGGTTTGGTTACTACATCTTTCTTCATCCAATTCCTTCCACATTATTGTCTTGCAGGTTACACTCGTGCTGAATTGATGAGGGATGCCTTAATGCCTTCCTTCCAACAAATCTTTTCCCATCGACTTCAACTCATTGCTCTGGGAACAAGGTCTAGAGTCCATTTGGCAATACCTTAGGGTTTGCGGTCATCAGTGGCAGACTCCTTCACTATCGACAGTGGGAAAACATCATTGTCTCCTGATTGATAGATTCTTCCAAGTGTTCGACTTCAACCCATTTATTTGCACTTGTTAGATTGTACTAGGTACCTTGGCTCTCATCATCATTATCGATGAGTAGCCTCATGTTTGTTAACGGTATATATCAATGACCGAAAATCAAACGATTTCTCACATGGTCGACTTCAGATCATTAATTCCCATTGTGTAGAAATGTACCACGGCAGTCGATGAAGACCTCAGATTCACATCAACATTTGTTGGATCACTTGTCAATTCCTCCTGTTTCTACCAGTAACATCATCTACCTTATATGTTGCAGTTCATCACAACGACATACTATATGTTGGCACCTGAGTTGCGTGCAATACCATTTGTTCCACTATTTGACTTGGTACTTTTTTGGATCAACTTTATGACTTTAGTGATCAGCTTTCTACTTCAACATCATTGATCTATTCTTTATATGTGATATTGTAACATGTACTTCTATGGATATGATTGGATGATCCACTATGTATTTTCAATCCTTTTATACATGTATACATATTGGATTTTCTTTGTATTTGATATGTGGACATGATTTATTATCTCTGAGCATGGGTATGACCACCTCAGACAACAACTTTCTTTCTAATCTCTTCCATTGGCTTCGCAGGCTGAAATTTGGTGAACTCCTCTCAGGTCTTTGCATGATTCCTTCTATACACTTAATACATTTCGGCCAGCATGTACCCCTTCTAACCTCATGTATTAGGGGGCATATTTTATAGAACCATTTACCACCCTTAGTAGATTTGATGCTCTGTGATATGGCCTAAGGCAACCCTTCCCTTCCAAACTTGGTCCAAATTCTAAAAAATAATGTTTTAAATCCCATACACAATTTTTCCCTATAAAAAGCATGTGTACACACGGGTCAGTCTATACTCAACCTGTGTATATGTGTTAAAACATTAAAAAAATATATAATCCCCTTTAATTCGGGCGGAGTTTACGAGTTGTACGTATTACTCACCTACTACAACCCGTGGCCCAACTGTGACCCAACTAAAAAAAACTAATTTAGAGAAGTATAAATAATCCTCTATGGGAAGTCCTAAGGGAGGAGAAAAGATTAGATATTGATATTATAGTTGATTATATCCCTGATCAAGTCTAAAGAAATACATGTGCCTTCTGCACTCTCAAGTCATAGGAAACCTCTATTTCCTTCTTGAGATGTCCATCATCCCTTCATGACATCCTTGTGTATACTTATGGATGAGGATTGTTGAAGCCTGGGCATGATGGATCTGAAGGATGGTTTCGCTTCGAGCCGGCATATGACTCAGGTTGTAATTCTTTCGTATTCTCTTTAGCTTACATCAATAAAGATGTGTTGTCTTGTTCCTCATGATTATAGTCTTTATGGATTAATCTATGTTATGATTTTCTTATAAAATCTTATGTTAATGCTTATTTGTTTATATGCTTATACAATCTAACACTTATATCATGGACATTCTTTCTATTACTGTTGTTGTATTTGATTTGCTTGAATGAGTTGCAGGTTTTAAGGCATCAGAAAAAGCAGAGGGTTTCGACTCTACAGGAATGACCTCAAATGTAGGACCTCCGGGTAATACCTCTTCTTCCTACTTCAGTAGTTTAAGGATTAGGACTGCTAGTTTGCATGTCTCTTTATATTGTATGGCCTCTGCTCTGTTGGGGTTCTCAACCCAAGACCCTATGGTGATTCTACCCCAAACAGTTATTTTTCAAATGATTTGGTATTTCGATTTTGAAGTTATTGAATTTTTATTTCAAACAATTTTCAGAATTGTCAAAATATGTGGTGACATAGTTTAGTATAAAATTAGTAATAAATATTAATCCTTGAATAAAATGAAGGAATATTATATCATTAGAAACTAGATTAAAATTTGAATCTATAACTCTTAAATTTTGAATGGATTTGGCTTCTTTGAAGTTGTAGTTTGCGGAAAGTTATAGAATATTTCCTAATTTTCATTGACCAAAAACTCTTGACCTAAAAAAAATATCAAACGAGCAATTTAAAAATTTTAAGCCAAAAAATTTATAAACTTTCATACGAGAATTTCTCGGAACTCTATTTTGTGTTAACCACGGAGAGATTTCCCCGAAAAACTCTTGACCAAGAGCTTTCCTTGAAAAAACTCTCGGCCAAGAGTTTAATCGTAGAATCTTTACTTGGCCAAAACTCTCAGCCTAGAGTTTAAAAATATCTTAGCTGAGAGTTTACCCAGAGAGAACTCTCAACGAATATATTTTCAAACTCTTAGGTGATAGTTTATCCCATCCAATTCAATCCTTTTCTCAACCGATATGACGTATTCAATGTACAAAACGTTTGATCAAGAGTTGTATATATTCTTGGCAGAAATATTAGATTGAAATTGTAACAAAATATATGAAAACAAAAAGTGTGAAGTGCAAACTGTGAAGTGCGAACAAGAAATATTTTTTGTTTAAGGTACACAAATCATTCTTTAGAAAATAATTTGAAATTTTTGAGAAAGAAAAAAGAGAGATTATATTCTTTTCTATGGAAAATGAACTTTATTTTTTTTGGGAAGTGAATATTGTTATTTTTTTCTATGGAAAATAAATATTAATTTTTTTGTATGGAAAATGATATTTCAATTTGTATTTTCCTAAAAAATGTATATTGAAATTTGTCTTAGATTGAATTATAAATCACCATTTTTATGAGGGGTATGAAAAAAATGAATTTTGCAAATGCAATTTAATTGTGGCCTATATTATAATTTGGCTTTGAGATATTTCAATTTGCCTTGAATCATTTGTAGTATTAAAAGTGTTAATTTGGCAGCTCAGGGACAAATTCCCTCCAATGGGCAACCTTCCTCATCAAGAAAGACCCCTCCTAGCCCTTGGAAGAATTTAATTTGATTGAGGAAAAATATAATTTTATTATGGAAACCCACATGTGCACAAAAGGACAAGTCGACCTTAAAAGGAAATTGCACACCCTTGGATGGCTATAAATACAATTCAAGTAACCCTCATTTGGAAATCATCATCAAGCATTTTCTTCATCTCTCTTTTTTGACTTGGCTTGCACATGTCTGAGGTTGGTTCACGAATATTGGTTTGTACAAGTCTGAAATTGTAGGGTTCGAAGCTCGCTCATGCGAATTAGGGTTTTGTTTTGCAGACGCAGGGTTGTCATAGGAAATTTTTGGTTGTAGCCAAACACATACAAGCCTCTTCATGCAACCATAACTCTTTAACCACACACATGATCATTTTCTCCGTGCAGCCGAGGCCTAGGGTTTTTGGTGACAATTGACCGCAATTCTGAGTAGTTGGTTGCATGCTTGAATGTTACTTTGATAAGTATAATTGTTTAGTTCATCTCTTGGATATTGTTTGGTTGGTTTTGATAGATAGTTTTTTTATTTAAGAAATGGATCATTGTACTCTCTCTTTGCTTAATATTTTAGACAATCTAATAAAAAGAATAATTTGAAAGGGTTTTCCCCCTTGTGGAATTTTTCCCTGGTCCTCAACCCATCCCAATGTCTCTGTGTGAATGTTTTTCTTCTTTTGTTCCTTTATGTTCTGCTGCATTGTTGATGATATTGTTTTTTCTATATAATTGCTAATGATTTTTAAATATTATGGGGCGAATATGATATAAATGATGAAATGTAATTATCTAAAGAAAAGAACAATATAGCCCTAACAAAAAACTTGAACTCACTTGTGCTCTTTTGGAATTAGATTTTATGTTTTTAATTTTTTTAACATAGGAAACCAAAGCACTTGTAAAGGAAAGTACAATCGCCCAAGAAATGATTTAAATGGAAAAATTGAGAAATTATGAGCAAAGAGGAGAGAATTAAGGGAAAATAAAGAGCCTGAAAGAGATGTGGAGGTACAAAATAGAGAGCCCGAAGGAGATGTGTAGGTACAAAATAGAGAGCCTAAAGGAGCCATGGAGGTAAAAAATATAGAGCTTAAAAGAGATGTGGATGTATATAGAAATTATGAGGATATGAGACATGTCGAGGAACTTATCAACAAGAATATTGACCACACAAATGAAAAAAAAAAGAAGAAAAAAATATTGATATTGACAACACTGATGAGTCAATAATGTTTTAAATTTTGAATTTCTGGTCTTTATATTAAATTATTTCAAAGTCACCATTTTAAGGTTTTAAAAATGTTCAATGTACATGTCAAGTTCAAATTACAAACTTATATTTTTTTATGCAGGGACAACATCTAACCAGTAGCAAGATCCTACCACATCTTGAAAAACACAGAGATTAATGAAAAGTTGCAAGAACATTGTCTTTGATGTTAATTTTCTAGAGAATATAGATTCAACTAAAATCAAATAAATGTGGCCACCAATGCATGAACAGACAGTTCAAGATAAAGTAAATGTGGTGATCAAAATTATTTTTAAAGGTAAATCTATCATAGCAGAAGATCAAATGTTAAATATATTTTTAAAGCACAAAGCTCTAAGAAATGTAGTTCAACTATTGGGCATTATAAATTCCAAAGAGGTGATGGTAAATGAGTTGGTATCAAAAAATATGACATCAACCCTTGGCACAATTACAAAAAAGCGCTCTCGAGATGGTAGAAGTGCTCATAGAGCATTATTAATAGGTGTTGTTGAAAAATGAACTGCATAAAATCAATTGATGTCAATGGCAGCAAGAATTTATAAAACATCAAGAAAAAATTTCTAGAGGCATACAAAATTTAGGATTCAATTAGATGAGAATGATGAACTTGCATGTTGGGTTGATATGTGTAGGCAATCCTATCAAGATAGACTTCCAAATAATGTAAGGGACGGGGTGTAAGAGTTTTTGCATTTGAATTCCCATGTGTCACCAAAGAAAAGGACGTTGTGCGACATTGTATATCTAGAGGGGTTTATGAAACTCATGCCAAACACATAACATAGGTTAATTAAGTGGATTTATTCTAGAATTTTATGGAGGGTAATGTTGATGTGAAGATTTCTCTTAGCACATTTGTGAAGCTTAATCCATGGGATGTCAAGCCTGTCATTGTTCGTGACACATGTTGTTGTCAGTACCATGTAAAATTCCAATTATATTATAAAAATTTTCCAAAATTTGGCATACAATATCGGTTCAATGATCCCCCTCCTTCAAGTGTTTTTGATTTTTTATTTAAGATATTATGTGCACAAGAAAATAACCAATTGTTTTATAAGAAAGAGTGTGTTGATAGAAGAAAATGCAAAGAATGTTCTCATTTGGCACCCTTTGATGCTAGTATCCCATTCATCTGAATGATTCACAACTGCCAAATATCACTGTGAAGTGGAAAATATATGAATATGTTAGGTACACTCTTGTTACAGATTCAGTGACAACATCAAAAAAGATTGATTTATTTAAAGACAACATTTATGTGACATCTTTTATGGAGAAGTTTGGGGAGAAAATATGTAAATATATTAAGCACTTTCATATATTACGATGGTATGGCTTATATTTCAAGAAATCATGCGATGTGTTCATAAAGTGAACAATATTATCAGTGGTTGATTTCATTGATAATTACATGTCCGCTCCACAGATGGAAATAGAAAGTGAGTATTATCATTCATACTAGGTATCTATACTTGTGCATATTTTGTATAGGTATACTATTATAGTTATAATAGTAATGAAAATAATCGTGAAGTGATTAAGGAGTAAAATTTCTACATTAGTGATGATTGTACACATGATACATGTTTTATTCAACACTTTTTTAATGTTCTTTATATCAAATTATCGAGATGACAGTTTAGTTTTAAAGAGAATTGGGTATGCCCAGATGGTTGTCCTAGTCAATTTAGATTAGCATGATCATTCTTATGGTTGTCTCGCCTTCATTAAAAAACGAACATTTGCGATACATGATATCTTTGAGACAAGGTATGGAAAAGGAAAGCACGATGGTGTTGCGGCATGTGTAAAACATCCACTCAAGAATTGAATCACTTTGATTCACAACTTACATTAGGGGAATTTTGAGGTCTAAAATGGACCTCCTAAAGAAATTATAAAATAATAGTGGAACTAATAAAATAATATTAGATTACATCATCAAATTTTAGAGGGAAAAAGAAAAAACTACTTTTCCAACTCGTATTTTCAACTTATCTCTCTATGGGTTTATTCAAATTTCAAGAGAGAACACTTGTTGGATGCATAATTTGATTCCTCATCCAAGGAGTACCCATGTTTCATACTTTCTATGGACCCTACTACACGAAAAATGAGAAATACATGAAATATGTTATTGCAATCATGTTTTTTTATGTATTCCTGATGTTTCGTGTAGAAGAGTCCATCTAAAGTATGCAACATGGGTGCTCCTTGGATGAGGAATTAAATTTTCCATCCAAAGATTACTCCCTCTTGAAATTTGAGTAAAACCTTAGGGAAATAAGTTGAAAATATAAGTTGAAAAAATAGTTTTATTATTTTCTTGTTTTTTAATCTTTTTACTTTTTTACCCCAAAAATGGTGAATCATCCCCCATGGTTGACATCATCATCTTGAATCCTATTTGTTCTTATAAATTTTATTTTGGTTTTACATTTTTCTTAGGAGGCTCATTTTAGACCTCAAAAGTTCTCTAATGTAGATTCATATAATGTTCTTAATTGGTGCAAAAAAAATTAAGCCATGTATCAAATCCAACGTTGGCTCAGGTGCATAGGTAAGCATACAAATGTACATAAATATATATTTGTTTGTGTGTGTGTGTGTGTTTCTATTGAAAAGATATATTTATTGCACGAAATTTTAATTGTATGAGTTTTTTTGTCAAGAAGGTATTTTTGGAATATTACAATGAGTGAGGTTAATAGATCGTTGCCACATAATTGTGAAGCAATCCCTAGAACAAGAGGTTTTCACTCCATTAGAAGTGAGAATATGAAAAATATATACTCAATTCATAAATGAAAATACTCTTATTTTTCTCTTGCATGTATTGATGATATAGAGTCCATACATGAATGTGTAAACCATACTACAAATATGTTAAACCGTGGATACACGGAGAACTGAGAACATTCTCCCGATTTGGAAAGTTGATTGATGCGGAGATGGGTAATGAATTGTTTGTGATTGACAAGGATTATTATCGTCTTTCTGATTTGGTTAGAGAAGGTGATTTCTTTGTTGTAATTACAAATAATGAAGAGAAAGTGCATTATTGTTTATTTTAGTGCATTAGGTTGTAAATCAAAATTATTCAAGAGATTAATAATCATTCAAATTATACATATCCATATGGTTCAATGGTGTTAATGGGATATTTCTATGAATAATTAAAGAAATGCAAATACCACATTATTTTTCAAGACTACCAGCCAGCGGTTATATATGCCCAATATAGTCATTTGGTCATAGCAATTCGGTTGTAGTTGAAACAAGTGAAGAGTAGAAAAAAGCGATGACAATGGAAATTATCGATAGAATATCATGATATCATTCTTGAAAATTTTCTACTAACACATTTCATATGAATGGAACACATTGTTCAATGAACGGTTCTTTATATATAGATGTACGTGTTAATTTTAGGGCTACATTGTTTTGTGATGTAGATAACTACATTTTAAAAAAAAATCAACAATTTGCACATAACATTCACCCCATAACATCATATCACCATTAGAAATTATGTATAAAGAACAATAACATCAACAATGCAGCGAGACAGTAAGGAACAATAGAAGAAAAACATACACAATAGAGACACTAGGATTTTGGTCGAAGATCGGGGCAAAATCCATAAATCAATTATTATTCTTCTATTAGATATTAATCAATGTTCAGATGAGATAAAAAGTACAATAAGAATGAGACATATGTATTTCATCATAAATCACATTAGGCCTCATAGGGCCGACCCAACAGTATAGAAGTATATTAGAGAGGCATGCATAAGCCTTCATATGACATTGTCATAAGAGCGTAGTACACATCACTATCACTGTCATAGACAACTGCATACTTCACTATCATTGTCATATAGGTTTTTCCATGCAAGGGAATTTCCATACAACTTGTTGGTATAAGGCCATTGTTATACATCACTGTCAATCCATGCCAGCCATCACTGCCATAAAGACACTGCCATACATCAAAATCATTGTCATAGGGTTATGACATGCAATACCGTTGTCATAAGGTTTTTCCATACAATATATATGTCTTCAATTCCATATCATTGTCATATATAATTAATATTGCCATACACTTCCATTTATTAGGACATTGTCACACACACACAAACACAAATATAATTCATTGTCATTATTGCCACAAAAGCACTATCATTCATCACATCTATATCCATACATAATTGGCATGCTAATCACTGTCATTATTGAAGATATCACGACCATATGACATATTGTCATACTGCCATACATCATTGTCCAAACAAAGAAGATGACCTCTCTAGAACTTGATGAGATTTGTCTTAGTGACGAGTCCTCTTGAAATCATCCTTTGGATTCTCCAAAGGTAAACCCTCACAAACAATCCTGAGTCAAGTTGTTATTAATCAAGCAATCAAATAATACATTAATAGAAGAATATGAAAGATACCTCAAATGACTATCTCCTTTCTGCTACTTTCGATCATGATCTTGAACCTTATGTCTAAAGTTCCTTGGCCTTGGTTAAGATATTTGTACAACATAACTTCAACCCTTTATTTTGACCTCCAAAAAACTTCAATACTTGCACACATATCCTAGGATAATGTGGCCTCAATCAACCGACTCTTCCAGCCTAGGTCACAGTCCATTGTCTTTTCTCTAAGTTTGCTAGGCTTTGGTTAGGGCATATGTATAGTCCAAGACATGCTTACAAATTAGGCTTCCAAACCATTCAAAGTCCACGCTATGTGACTAGGGTATTGTGGCCTTAGCTTAGATTCTTCCTAGGACTCTCGGCCCTCCAAAAACATACATGTGACCTATTACAATTTACTTCAATAGGGCTAAGTATTTTTCTTCCACCATAAATAAGGGACTCGTCTCTTCTTCATGCTCGTATATGTACTGGTCCTTGACACAAATATTAACACAAAAATATGGAACAAAATAAGCCCAAAATAAGCCCAAAATAATCATAAAATAATCCTCCATTAACTCATCCTGCTAGATGTTCATTTCATCCTAGACCAATCAAAGAGAGGAACCAATAAACTCGACCATCCTTCAGTCTTGTGGCAAAATTAGAGATATTTGCCCCAACAAAGATAACACTTGATTGTCTCCTAAATGAGCTCCAAGGTTGTCTATTTATATTAATTGATGGATGAGACAAGGGGTCTCTTTAATTATAATTGGACCCTTTATTAAGTGATGCCGACTTGAACTCTTCACCATTTAGCCCACTATAAGTTAATAAAAACTCTTTCAAAATATATTTACCAAAATTGTTTCCCAAAATAAATTGTCACATCAAATAATAATGAGAGGAGTGCCAAATATTTATTTTATCTAGTTTGAATTCTTCTTTTGGGGAAATATGGGCTTCTTTCGGGGTATATGGGTTTCTCATGGGAAATCCATCCCATAGCTGACCCAAATTTCAACACTCGCTGCCAACAAGGGAGGAATTTCCCGCTACACCATGAGTCTCATCAAAAGTGTGCATGTCCCATCACAAATGGATCGACAAGTCATCCATCTCATCACATCTTATCTCAACTTGTCTCTTCTCTGCTCATCAACTAAACAATGATGTTTCAATCTAAAGAAGAAGAAGAATGATTCACTCAATCAAGTCTCGTACTTGATAGTAGGGGAAGATACCACTTCCCAAAAGTGGCAAGGATCAAACGCACCCTATAATGACAATAGGGGAGATAACACTTACCATTTCTGGTAAGGATAAAAAACATCATATTGTCTACTGATCTTCCCACCTTGATCCTCAAGAATCAAGTTGTAGAACACCTGCATCCAATAACTTGGGGGAGATACCACTTACCATGAGAGGTAAGGATCAAACACACCCCAAGTCACCTTGGGGAGATACCACTTACCACATGCGGTAAGGATCATACACATCCCAATTCTCCTCACTCATTGGCCATATGGGTGGCAATACTAACAAGCCCAGTATGTGGGTAGGATGCATATTGGGGTATACTCGACAGTAGGGGAGATATCACTTACCATTCCTAGTAAGGATCAATCACATCCTACTTTGAAAATAGGGGAGATACCACTTACCATTTCTAGTAAGGATCAGACACATCCCACTATCCATGAGTTTCCTCAACCCCGAGAGCTCCCCAAATCCATTCCCCCACACAAATTGATGGAATTCAAAAAACAAGGGGGAAGAGCTTACCTAAGTGTTCTCGATCAGTCGTGATCCCTTCTTGGAAGGGACAGTTTCTCCATAACTCTAGGTTGCTTTCTGAAGAATGCTAGCAACCTGCTCATCAAACGAGATGTGTTAGAGCCTCACTGTTCCTCTTTGCACCATATCCCAGATATAGAGGTATCTAATTTCAATGTTCTTTGATCTTTCATGGGACAAGATTCTTTGAAAGTCAAATCCCACTCTTAATGTCGTAGTATATCACATTCGTCTCTAGCACATACTCAAGCAACTCTCTAAAGAGCTTTCTCAACCACACTACCTCGCAACTAGCCATGCTAACAACAATGTACTTTGCCTCTATTGTACTCAAAGCATCAAACTTATGCTTTTGACTCATCCAGGAAACCATGGTAGGCCCCAAGCTAACGTAGCACCTAGACGTTCTCTTCCCACCAACAACATTTCCAACCCAATTAACATCAGTGTATTCATGAAGTCTCAAGTCTTCGACAGTGTATCTCATTCCATGAATGACTGTGTCATCTAGGTATCTCAATGCCATCTTTTCAACATCAATATACATGTCTAGGATCTATTTGGCTTAGAGAACATGTTGCAAAGAAATGATCCATCTAGTTGTCGGCTCATCTTGGGATCCATCAAATTTGTATCTGAAGAGGAATCTCTCAACTTCTTCAGTGAAATTCATCATGCCAAGTCTTCAACAACATAGTTTCCTTGACAAGGAATTTCTCATCATTTCTTTGATACTCTTCTAGTCTCAAGACGCAGATCACCTTGGGATCAACGGTCAACTCCCTCTCGCACTGAACATTGAGATGATCTGATTCTATTATAAATAAATTGTTACCATATGAAACCAAATATAAAATACCTACCTTCAACTCTAAAGAGAGTCTGGATTCTGCATTAGATGTTGATCAATCCAAGCATGACATGTCTAGGGGACTTGCTTGAGTCCATAGGGGACTTTCTTCAATTTGAGATAATGACTTTCTTTTTCATGTACCTCAAATCTCTAAGGTAGCTCCAAGTATGTTTCTTCCTTAAGTACATATAATAATATTGCATTTGACAATAGGTGTTAGGATCTTAATATACTTTGAACTTAAATTATGGAATCATCTAATATTGTTGCATCTTTGTCAGCTAGAATGGTCCTTGCATGAAGGAAATATTGCTCCCATCATCTCTTTTCATTGTTTCATTCAATTTGACAGCTTAATTCCTCTGAATAGGAAGCCTCTTCAATCATATTTATCAACTTGGGGGACCGCATTCCTTTCTTGGAGGTCTAAGCTCTTGTCAATTTCAACTTTAATCATGGGGTAGCACTACTTCCTCCTCAATCTTGAAATGGAGGACTTGGTCCTCGCATTCAAGAGATGTACTTGTTGACTCCATAATAAGAGAAAGAGAAATAATAGTAAAGTAAATAAACATAATGAAATTTTACTTAATGATGAAGCAAGACTTTTCATAGTCCAATATTCCTGTGAGGAGAAACCTCTACATGTTGTCATTATTTATTGTAAGCTTCATCTTGAAGACATTATTGTCTTTATTCTCTAGATATGAGAGTGGCTCCTTAAATCTCCTGCACTATCTCCCTCTTGGAGCTAACTCTTCATGCATTACTCATCATCCTGATGATCCTCAAGATGGATCTACTTTCCTTGATCACATTTTATCTTTGTAGGAAGTTATCAACTCCCTCTTGATCCAACCTCAGAGATTTGAAACTTTCCATTAACCATATGTCGATATTTTCTTCATAAGAAATTCATCCTCTTCATCACTTTTATTTTCCATATCCTTCTGTTAGAGCCTAGATTTGCCTCAGGCTGGAAAGGCAAGATTCTAGGTCCACAGCAAACCACGCTCAGCGTCGTAGCTAGCCCTACAAGGACATGAGAGGGTTCTCTCCAGGTCAAACTCAGTAAAGATATTCGATGGGGCTCGAGATGACTGAAATATAAGCTAATGTTAGGCTAGATATGAAGTACGAGAGTTCGATTTGTGTTTTTAGGAGTTTTTGTGTTGAAACAGGGAAAGGCAAATTTGGGCTTGGGGATTGAGGCACAGTTTTTGCAGAGGTCTGAATGGGGCAAGGAAGGCGATCGTCTTGATGCTTTTAAAGGGAATGAATGGATAGATCAGACTGGTGAGGAGCTAAGGAGAGCAAGAAGGTTTCAAGGATTCTCCTTAAACAGATGAAATTGGAAAATCAAACAAATTTAAAGGCAGAGCATAGAAATCAATGGATTCTACCTTAACACTTCATTTGTTCAATTGCAGAAGATGATAGTAAGGAAAATGATACACATAACAACTTACAATTACTGATAGAAGCACACCATCAAAACATAAAGCCACATGGATCCCAAACAGTGCTGCAAAACCCTAGTCTTTCCTTAGCCAAAAATGCAGAGAAAATATGTACAATAGTATGCCAAAGCAATCCCAAGTGTCCAACCCTGAAAATGACTAAGAGATTACATGATATAGACTAGATCAACCCAGTCCCTTTCCTCTAGGGGTCGAGCTCATCATTCTATGAGCTGTTTCAACCAATTCTAGACCAAGCATTGAAATCTAGGCAATTAAAACATCTT
Organism: Pinus taeda; assembly: GCA_000404065.3. Lineage (NCBI taxonomy): Eukaryota > Viridiplantae > Streptophyta > Pinopsida > Pinales > Pinaceae > Pinus > Pinus taeda. The sequence goes on from APFE030375068.1 coordinate 88,957, forward strand.
GCCTCAATAAGGTAGGAAACTGATTCATTCATTAAATTTTCACTTTTTAATGAATGAATCCTCTAGAACAAGCAAAAATATGCCAATATTACATCATGATACTTCAATTACATCAAGATAGGTCAATAATTACATCATAAAGCAAAACTACTCAAACTGGCCGAATTTCTGAGTTGGAAGGTGAAAAATTGGGCAAAAATCCTCTGTGCGTCGCGCCAAATCCTCTGTGTGTTGTGCCACTTTGGAGCTGAATTTGAGGCACTTCCTGAAGTCCAAATTGAGCTCACGATAGCTGGTTGGAAAGCCCTACCTGTCTAATTTCCAACTCAAGTGGAATTTTTCAATTTGGTGTCCATTTGCCCCTCCAAAACTTCAATCTCCCAAGACTGCTTCCTGTGTGTCAAAATAGGGGCAGTGAGGTCATTTTTTGAGTGTTTTTTCACCTTTTGGGGACTCAAAATTTACCCAAACTTATTGGCCATGCACTAGCAGTCATGATTTTTCATGAAAATCTAGAAATATAAACTTTTTTCCATTTAGAGCTCCCTAGGAAAAGCGCACGCCACGTGGCGCGGCGCACAGGGAGAAAAACTCTATCTTTTAGTGCCAAAATTTGTCAAAATACCAAAAATGCCCCAAATTTCTTGAAATTTAGGCTAGAGGTCCTCCTTTAAGTATCATGCTGGTCTAAAGAGGTTTCGGCCAATATTCGAAGGTGATCATGTTCCTTTTGCCTCTTTTGCTTCTTTGTTGCCTTCCTCAATTTCGCCTTTAGACTCCTTATCCTCGCTTTGGAACTCATGTTTCGGGCCATATAATGATAAGTCATGCGCCTTAACATGGTTTTCTCCCTATTAGCCTTCACCAGCAACTTCTCTAAGTGAATTTTCACTTTCTCTAAAACATACTCTCGGTCCTCGTCCCTTTGCTCAATAGGTTTTCCTTGTGTCGCCATGATGTGTTGGTGTATGAAACTGTGTATTGCTCTTGTGTAATGTAGTTGGATTCTGCCACCAAGGGGAAAAAATGTAACAAGGGACTGTTACGAAGGGGAAAATAGTAAGGGATTAGGGGATATTAGGATAAATTTTATTAGGGAAAGGTAGGAAGATTTGAGGGGTTTTATGTATAGGGTTAGGAGATTTTTTTTAAGGGCTAGGGTTTTGGGGTTTGGGATTTTAATGTAGGAAAGAAAATGTAGGAGAAGGAATTGATGAGCTTGGGGGGGGGGGAGGGGTAGGAAATGATGAAACAAGGGAGAAATGGGGAAGGAGGAGTGACCTTCGTAGCAAAACAAGGATTTTGGAACCCACAGCAATTTTCCTTTGAGGCACTTTAGAGGTAGGGTTTCAAGTTTTTGTTTCAATCATTACCATCCATCAAACCCCCATACCCTAGCACAAAATTGGATGAAACACACAAATGGAGGCTCTACCTACTTTTGGAATGAATAATTTTCAATTTGGAGGAAGATTTCAATGAATTTTAGGCTTTTTAGCCCAGTGCGCCGCACCAGCGTATTTTTTGCACTGTGGAGAGCAGCCCAATGCATCGCGCCTTCCCAATGCGCTACGCCCTTTTGCAGGAGCGTTTTGGAGGCCTTCCTGATGTCCAAATTGGGTGAAAGATAGCTTGTTGGAAAGGTCTTTGAGTCTACTTTCCAACGCAACTGGAATTTTTCAATTGGCATTTTATTTTCCCTATCAAAAATCAAATCTCCCAAGACTGGTCAAAATGTGCCAAATGAGGTTGCCTCAAGGAAGAGTGCTTTTGCAGTCAGTTTTGGAAGGTGTTCCTCAACTCCAAATTGTGCTATTGATAGCTCATTGGAAATATATTTTTGTCTAGTTATCATTTTACTCATCACGAAAGTCATTTGGCCAACCAAGATAGGAGAAAACTTGATTTTCCCAAGGTCACTTCAGAGGTGCATCAATTCTCCTGAGGCAATTGTATTTTCGACATTTCTCTAAAACCATGACACCTGTGTAAAACGTGAATGAGGTTTCTCTTCCTTGGCCTGTTTTGGACAAAAACCTCTCTCAATTTTCCAAAATGAATCTTTTATTGCTCAGAAACATCATTTGAGTAAAACCTACCCCGATGTGTGGAACAAGGGATTTGTCGAAATGAAGTGAAATGAAGGGGATAAGGGGCTTCTAAATTCTTGAGAAAATTTTTGGAAGTATGGAGGGATGTTAGGAAGTAGGGGAAAGTGGAATCTCAGAAATTGAGTGAGGGGAAGGGGTCCAAAAGGGCTAAACACAAGCCCAGCCTAGAAAATTGCCAAGTTGTAGCAAGAAACTAGGGTTTGTGCGAAAATGAGGAATTTGGCGGATCTAAGGGATGGGAAGCATTTGGTAAAGTACTTTAAGGATAGGGGAAGGTGTATGAACATCAGGATACAAGTTTTGCCGATGATTTGACCACCCAAGAGAAATTGCCTTCAAAACCCTAGGAGAGGGAAATGACCTTACCTAGGCGCAACTGAAGCGTGAACAAGGTGTAAAATGACCTAGTGGAACCTGACGTGATGATGAAAACCCTTTGGATGATGGTACACTCAGCCAAATGGTGACATGGAACGTCATTTGGACAACTTTGACAAGGGCATAAACAAACCCTAGACCTAATACCTAGTGACCAAATTTTGCTTGAAGACTCACTGAAATGACAAAATTTGACCTTGACACCTTAAAATCACTTTGTAAGAGCATGTTTGATCGCTGGAGGAAGGCTGAAAAGACTGAAACTAACACCTTCCAAGCCCGACTATCAAAGTACAAGATGACCACCTAATCTGCAACATACCATCTCCTATTGGAATGATAGTCCACCTAAGGTTACACTGAATATGTCACAAGTAATTGAATAAATCAATGGATTCTCATTGATCATAATGACATTAGGGTTACAATATTGTAGAAACCAAGAATTTTTCCATAGCAAGGCCACTCCTAGGGTTTGCCCCATACCCTAGATTCTACTTGAAAGAACAAAAGCTACCGAGGGTTTCCTTCAAACCCTAGCATTCTTTTAGGTCTCCAACATCTTCGTCTATTTCACTCAGCTTGATCAACAAATCCATTATAGGTGTCTTCATGCGGGTTATTTCAATGACTTTTCTTCAGCCTAGCTCTCATTCCATGTTAATTTTAGGGCTAGATTGTTCTCTCATGTAGATAATTGCATTTTAAACATTTTCAACAATTTACACTTAACATTCACCCCATAACATCATATCACCATTAGAAATTACATAGAGAGAACAATAACATCAACAACATAGCAGAACAATAAGGAAGAATAGAAGAAAAGCATACATAATAAAGACACGAGGATTTTGGTTGGAGAACAGGGCAAAACCCCACAAGGGGGAAAACCCATAAATCAATTCTTCTTCTTCTATTAGATATTCATCAATGTTCAGTTGATATACAAATTAAAATAAGAATGATACATATATCTTTCATCATAAATCACATTAGACCTCATAGGGTTGACCCAGAAATAGACAAGTATATTAGAAAGGCATGCACAAGCCTCCATATCACATTGTCATAACAACATAGTATACATCATTGTCACTATCATAGAGCACTGCATACTTCACTATCATTTTCATATAGGCTCTGCCATGCAAGGGCACTACCATACAACTTATTGCTATAAATCCATTGTTATACATCATTGTCAAGCCATTCCATACATCATTACCACAAAGACAATGCCATACATCACTGTCACAAAGACACTGCCATAACTCAAAATCATTGTCATAGGGTTATGCCATACAATACCACTATTATAAGGTTTTTCCATAAAATATATTTGTCGTCAATGTCATATATAAGTAATATTTCCATACATTACCATTACCATTCATTAGGACATTTTCACACACACACACACACACACACACACATATATATATATAAGTCACTATCATTATTATCACATGGTCACTATCATTCATCACATCTATATCATACATCACTATCATGCCAATCATTGTCATAATTAAAGACATATCACAACCATATCACATATTGTCATATTGGCATACATCATTGTCCAAACAAAGAAGATGATCTCTCTCTCTCTCTCTCTCTCTCTCTCTCTCTCCTCTCTCTCTCTGATATATATATATATATTATCTATTATATATTATATATATATATATATATTATATATTTATATATTATATATATCTCACTATCATGTCAATCATTTTCATCACTGAAGACATCACAACCATATGACAAATTGTCATATTTCCATACATCATTATCCAAACAAAGAAGATGACCTCTCTATAACTTGATGAACTTTGGCTTGATGATGATTCCTCTTGACATCATCCCTTTGGCTTCTCCAAAGGTCAACCCTCACAAACAATCCTGAGTCAAGTTTCTCTTTATCTAACCATTAAATAATACATTAATAGAAGAACATGAAACATACCTCAAATGGCAGACCCCTTTCTGCTAATTTTGATCCTATTCTTGAATCTGATCTTTGAAGTTCCTTGGCACTGGTTAGGGTATATGTATAGTAGTACTTCAACCCTCTATTTTAACCTCCAAATAATCTCAATATTTGCACACATATCATAGGATAATGTGATCTCAATCAACCAACTCTTCCATCCTTTGTAGGTCATGATCCCCTACCTTTTCTTTGAGTTTTCTAAGCTCTAGTTAGGGCATATGTACAGTCCAAGTTAGACTCACAAATTATGCCTCCAAACCATTCAAAATTTGTGATATGTGACTAGGGTACTGCGTCCTTATCCCAACTTTTTCCTAGGCCTCTCGTCCCTCCCAAAAAATACTTGTGGCCTATTACAAATAACTTCAACATGGAATGGCTTTTTTCTTCCACCATAAATAAGGGACTCAACCATCCTTCATGCTCAAATATGTATTTTTCCTTGACACACATATAAACACAAAAATATGGAACAAAATAAGCCCAAAATAATCATAAAAATGTCCTCCATTAACTCGTCCTGCTAGATGTTCATTTCAACCTAGACCAATCAAGGAGAGGAACCAAGAAACTCAAACATCCTTCACTCCTACGGCAATATAAAAGATATTTTCTCCAGTGAATATAGCACTTGAGTGTCTCCTAAATGAGTTACAAGGTCAAGGAGAGGAACCAAGAAACTCAAACATCCTTCACTCCTACGGCAATATAAAAGATATTTTCTCCAGTGAATATAGCACTTGAGTGTCTCCTAAATGAGTTACAAGGTCAAGGAGAGGAACCAAGAAACTCAAACATCCTTCACTCCTACGGCAATATAAAAGATATTTTCTCCAGTGAATATAGCACTTGAGTGTCTCCTAAATGAGTTACAAGGTGTTCTATTTATATTAATCGATGGATGAGACAAGGGGTCTATTTAGGTGCTAGTTGGACCCTTTATTAAGTGAGGCAAACCTAAACTCTTCACCATTGTGCCCATTATAAATTAATAAAAACTCTTTTAAAATATATTTACAGAAATTATTTGCCCAAATAAATTCTCATGTCAAATAATAATGAGAGGCATGCCAAACACATTTATAATAATATTTCTTTTGTCCAATTTGAATTTTTCTTTTGGGGCAAGATGGATTTCTCATGGGAAATTCATCCCATAGTTGCCCCAATTTTCACAATACGTGAATTATATTATCTAGGTTTTTTTGTCTATACTACCTATTGGGCCATAAATTTATAGCCTATGTATTATGTTGGCTTGAATTTAAGGAAACAAAGACTTGTTTTTATATATTGTTTTTTATGTGTAATTAATATTTTTTCATTATTTTTTTTACCCTTTCATTATTTCATCAAAGAAAATTTCAGCCTAAAAGTGCCCATGAAAATTTCATGTAATTTCCATGTCATAATATGTAAACCAATCAAAATCCTTTAAATTTGAAAAGAGTTACATGTAAATATATTGGAGGGAAAAGAAGAAAAAATACTTATTTTAATTGTATTTTTGGCTTATCTCCTTATAGGTTTACTCAAATTTCAAATATAGACACTTGTTGGATGCGGAATTAAATTCTACATCCAACGAGTACCCATTATACATAGTTTTGAGAAGGCCCACGTTGATAAAAATTAAATATACATTAAAAAAATTGTGGTTAACACGCTTTTTTAATGTATCTTCAATTTCTATCAACATGGGCTTCTCAAAATTTTGCATAATGGGTACTCGTTAGATGTGGAATTTAATTATGTATCCAATGAATGTCTACACTTGAAATTTGAGTAAACTTATAAAGAGATCAACCAAAAATACAAT
>APFE030375068.1:95286-111341 GCA_000404065.3 Pinus taeda
TATAAATTTTAATATTTAGAATATATTCATTTTATTTTATAAAGAATGTTATGGTTCCACTTGAAAGGAAACATGGTCTTTGGCCTCAATGAATTTGCATGTCAAATGATTTCACCCATAAAAGTTTCATTCACTGGGATTCATTTTTGAAATTGAAGGATTCTTCTAACCATTCCCCTTCCCCTCATATTTTTGCATCAACAAGACCACCTCAATGTTGATTCTAAATCTCAATCACTTCTAGGTCAAGGAGGAGGATAATTAGTACTAACACATAAGTTAATCTACAAGTTTAATAATAATAAAAAATCAATGTTAAAATATCCCAACTCTAAATGTCTAATTCCTAGGGCTTCTTCTTGTAATTTATATTATAGAAATCCACTATTATTCGAAGGGTTTTTAATCCTTAAATTTATATCTTCCTCTAACATAATGTCATGTGCAACATGCCCTATTTCTTATGGAGGGTTGGCCTTGTTATGAAGCCTTACCAATGAAGTTTCAACCCTTATACCAAAACAATATCTTCAATCTCGATTTGGTTACAAATGTTCACCTACTTCTTAAATGTCGATAGGTCAAGTTCCTATTTACCATTGGGAATGATATGGGAAAGTTTGTTTCAGTAGAGATAATGAATGCACTAAATTCTTCTTCCACGTGAATTTTGCCTAAACCACATGAAACATTATATTAGAATGTTCTTGATGCAATTGAATTTAATTAATGGACTATGAACATATTGTTTTTAATTGCATGGTATGTTTTGAGCAATGCACACGATTGCTTCATGTTTGTAGTTCATAGCTCCTTTTTAGTTTGCTTCTTGATAAAAAGAATGTGTATAGATCTTAAAATAAAATAAATGATTATTATTGATAATTATCTCCACAAAGAAAGTGGATTTTTACCTCAAATGTGATGTTCTTTTTTCTAGTCTTTTTTATGGATAGACTTTCAAGGTTGAAGCAGAAAGGTTATAGGTGTAAGTTTACTTTATCAGTGGGCCCAGGGGCTTTTGGAGATGTTTCATGGGGTTTTGAGGAATTTGTAAGGGATCCGAAAGAATTCATTTGCCATATTCCATCATTTACATAACTTACTTTCCGTTTTGTTGCATTCTGACAACTTTCGAGAAACAAGGTTATTATTGGGCCTAACTCAATTAATTACGCTTAAGGTGGCATTCCAAGAGGAATACTTGATAGAACATCTTAGCGTAATAGCCCGTTGGAACCGAAACTAGGAGATCTACATGATGGGATGGTTAGAAGTGATTTTCAATGACCCGAGGAGACATGGTGGTCAATTTACCATTTTATCACATTAAAAAAATATTTTAATTAAAATAAAAAGAGGGAAATGTGTTCAATGATTAAAATAATAATAAAATTGGAGGTTCTAGAGGGGTCCATCAAATTTATAAAAGAGGAGGCCATTAGAGGACATCTTGGATTTGATCTTTTTTCTTATGTGACAGGTTGGAGAACTCGGTTCTCTACTTCATTAGTAGCCCCAAGACGGAAACCCTCGGATGATTCAGTGAGATTGGGTGAGTACCCATCTCCCCTTGGTGAATTCATCCAAAATTCACAGGAGAGCAGAGCAGTCGCAGTTCAACTTTGTTTTAGTAGAGGGCCTATGCAGCGTTGGAGCAGAGTCTTGAGGCCAATTCTATCTCAGCTATATTGTTTCAACATGTAAAACCCCATATTACATATTATAATAAAAGTTGAGATTGTTTTCCAGTTTATTTGTTTGTCGCAAATTGATTGCTTTATTATTTTACATGGCAATGTTCTGTTAAATTTATGAGAATTTGGTTGTGAAAATTTTGTTCAAAAAGCATTCCACGGAAAATACCCGTAATTTCCCATTTGAGATATTACTGTGGTATCAGAGCATCAATCTTGACTTAGACCACGAGTTTTCAGCTTTTAGTTGCAGCTATATGGTTCGAGGGTTTTAGGATTATTTGCAGTAATTCTGCAAGGTGAGAAATTTTTCTATTATGAGACAAATTTGTCTTGGACATTAAACAATTTTTTTATTACTAAGCCTAATACAAATTCCTTCTAATTTACATTCTACTTAATGATTGAGTGACAAATTGGGTTGTTGTGTTTAAAGGGACTCCTCATCAAGTTATCAAAATTTCTTTTAAGGGCCGATTGTTTTTTTATTGTTTGAAGCAAATTATTAAAGGAGCCACACATTTTATTCGAAGGACGTGCTCATACATTCATAAAGGTCGATTGATTGGGAAAGGTCGTGTCGAATATCTTGAAGGAGAGAAAATTTATTTAATTATTGCTCACGCATCTGTCAGAGTTTTTCCCAGGCCAAAATTTTTTGGCCGGTTGATCAAAGCGGTATTATCCCTAACTCAGCTGAAGATAGTGTTATGGAGGTTTTCAGTTGTGGGCCATCCATAAATCGCTAGCGTCCATCCATAATCGTGACGATATGGTCCACGAAATCCATTAAGCCGTATGCACAAGAATGAGGTTATGCACAAGAATGAGGTCGTTGAGTCATGCATGAATTGCAGGACGACGAAGTTACAATTTCGGGTAGAAACTGAGACCACTATCCGTAGTTACAGCGACCTCCATTCCTGTGTACATAGCAAAATTCAAAGAGGCACGAGTGTTGGCTTGGAAGCTTATGCATTGTGTAATTTCCTGAGTGGGTGTTGCATTTAATTTTTTATTGTTCAAACCAATAATATTATTCTCAAAAATCTAGATCCTTTTGTTGTGTTAGTAGGATAAATTTCCAATAGGAGACGCCGCATAATAAGGGAGAGTCAATGAATTCTTGTTGGAGGGGAAAGCTTGCCGGAGAGATGTAACGATTCCAGTCGCCTCTCCCACATGAAGGAGCCGCAGTCAAACAACCTTTTCCAGAAACATGATCGTCCCATTATCGTTGGTGCCGCTGCAAAATTCAAAGGAGGCATACGTGGGGTCAAATTTGATACATGGGCAGCGGAGATACAACCCGGGCGTTGCATACCAGAGCATTGAACTGAGGGCCGGGAATGAAATTCTTTGCTGATAGCCAATGAATGCATGACGAATATTTTGGACGTGATTATGGCCGAATGGCATTGGTTTGGCAGTTGATTCTCAACCGATGTTACAGACTGGTTTATACAGGGCCACGTTACGCATTTGTGATAAGTTCTCTAGTTGTGGGAGCTAGTTGTTCTGCCCATAAAATAAGCATTCAAATGCAAGATGGAATGAGCGGATATCAGTAGTGCGAGCTTCAATCGCCACGACCAGGACTGAGTTGGATTTAATGTCTTTATCTATGCAACATCTTCGTTAGTACGCATAGATTTCCCTCGAATAACTACGCCTGAGTTCCAAATAAAGAATATGCATCGATCTAGATTTTTATGACCCTTAGAACCATGATGCAACATTATACCAAAAACCCACACCGAAAACAAACCATTCTCAAAAGGGTTCCACGGCCTTCTCGAGCAAGAACTGCCAAAAGATTTGCAAAAGGGGAAGGAATTGGGACACAAGATTTTTGCACTAGGGACAAGCGCATGAGGGTTACTACATTAAAATCCCTTTCCAAATTAGAATAACTAGACACACTCCTTTGTGAGATATACCAGTTAGAGGGGAAGAAGTTGATGTGGGATTTGAAACCCGCCATGCTAGCCTTAATACAATGCAAGGTTTTGGAGTACCCTTGTGAAGGGGTCACACTTCCAAATGCCTCTTGCCTTAGTAGCATCATGATGTTGTCTGCCCCTATATTTCCTTACAATGACGATGTTATGATGAGGGTCTTTGAGCTTATGGTAAGAACCTTTTGAAACTTGGATAGCTTTGTGGGTCTTAGGTTTGGAAAGAAGCTTAAGGTTTTGGAAATTATGGCCATGACTAGGACTTATGAAGTCATGTTTGATCTAGAGTCTGATGACTTGATTTTGCAAATGTTCTAATAATTTTTCAGCATTAGAAGACATCATCCACTCAGTCAAAACAAACATGATATCTATATTTTCATCATGTATGACAGGCCATGATACCATTTGTCAGGAGTTGCAGTCTCGATTTTTGTTTGTTTGGAGGAGAGAATAGTTGGTATCACCGGCTACTTATGAGCTAGCCGAAAGGTTGTTTGAGTTAACATAAAATTGCTCAGGAGACAATTGACCACGGAGGAGCAACTGAGAGTTAGGGGGCATGGAGAAGAAATGAGTTAAGGAGAAAGGGTCTTGGCTTCATCTGCAAGGAACCTCGGGGACTTACCATACATGCTTGAGTGACACAGAGGGGATGACAGAGGTAGATCATGGGGAGACTTGTTCTAACCTTCCAGATGAGGATTCTTCTGAAGAGAATCAACATGCATGTGGGGATGATTGTAGAAGTCGTGATATGCATAAATATATGGTGGATTGGTTTTATGAGCAGCAAATTATTCTTATGTAGGGAGGAGACCAGGGAGATGAACCATCAATGGTGATCCTGCATGGTGAGCACATAGAGGAGCTTGAGCAGACTTATAGAGGTACTCACAACAACCCATATATAAATCCATGTTCAATGAGTCAGCATGAGTTGCCCACAATGGAGCATTGTATGCGTGAAGGGTCATCCTTGGAGAGTCAACTAGTGGTTCATATTGAGCCCATGGTGGAGGAGGATGAGTAGTAATCCTTAGGGTCATCCATTGATGAGGGGTGTAAAGATGTCCAGGCCACCAGTAGGGAGGTAGTATTTGCAGACATTGGACATCAGGAAGCGTTGGGAACTGATAGGACAATTTTGTAGGTGACGAGTGGACTGGTGGAGCATGGACTTTCCATTCAGATGAGGGAGGCTTTTTTGGAGATAGTGGTACATCCATCTTTGGGTTTGCCCATTCAGGAGGGGAAAGTAGATGCAGTGGCATCTAGCAAAGCTGCATTATTTTCAGGCAACATCCCTCTCTAGGAGTACATAGACAAGGCGTGCAGCAAAGTTTTCCCACTTATAGGGAGAGAGGCAGGGATTCCTAGACATATCTAGTTGATTGGTTGGGTAGAGCTACATGACTTCAGCATGGTGCAACGCAGTGGACCCATAACATATACATGTGCACATGCATTCGATCCTTCCCATGAGATGGATTGGAGGAATATCATGAGTTGGTATCTTGTTGGTGGCACAATATTCTCAGTTAGGGGCATAACGCAACAGTGACCCTTCGACATGAGGAGTACTACATGCTCCAGTTAGCAGTGGGAGGTAGGCCAACATATTTTTAGCACTTTAGGCCTACGTCTACATAGTGGGACTGACCTTGGCCTATGCCAAGGATTAGATTGGAGAGAGGTGATGAGTTGGTGCGCAATTAATAGAGAAACATTCATATCTAGAGCTATAATACAACAGGAGCCATGGAGCATCGATGCTTGTCCTTGTTGGAACCGGGATCCAGGAGGATTTGTTGATGACAGGTTCATTCAAAGATTGGTCTGGGATCTAAGCATTGATGGGTCCATTCATGGTGGGGTGACACAGAGGCATAGCATCACCTAGTTATTTGTATGAGATCTGGGTATTAGGTCTCAGTTGCATTAAGCCACTAGATTGGTCCACAAGTTTGGATTACTTAATGACAAGAAACCTTGGGGCAGGCAGATTTGTGAGGTTCCTTTTTCTAGTGTTCCTTATAGATGGACTTTCAGGGTTGGAGGCAAATAGGTCACAAATGCAAGTTTACTCCATCAGTGGGCCAAGGGGCTTTTGGAGATGTTTCATGGGGTTTTGAGGAGTTTCTATGGGATTCGATGCCATTCGATTGGCCCATTCCATAATATTCACAACTTTCATTTTGTTCCATTGCATTCCGACAACTTTTGAGAAACATGGTTATTATTGAGCCTAACTCAAGTAATTATGCTTAAGCTAGCATTTCAGGAGGAATACTTGACGAAACACCTTAGTGTAATAGCTCTTTGGAACCGAAACAAGGAGATCTACATGTTGGGATGGTTAGAAGTGATTTTCAGTGACCTGAGGAGGCATGGTGGCCAATTTACCATTTTCCCACATTAAAAAGAATATTTTAATTGAAATAAAAAGAGGGAAATGAGGAAAATGTGCTCAATGATTAAAATAATAATAAAATAGGAGGTTTTAGAGGGATCCATCAAATTTATAAAAGAGGAGGAGGAGGTCATTGGAGGACATCTTAGATTTGATACTTCTTCTTGTGTGAGAGGTTGGGGAACCTGATTCTTTACTTCATTGGTAGCCCTAGGACAAAAATAGTGGGGTGATTCAGCGAGATTGGGAGTACCCATCTCTCCTTGGTGAATTCATCCAAAATCCACAAGAGAGCTTAGTTGTGGAAGTTCAATTTTGTTTTGGTGGAGGGCCCATGCAACATTGGAACAGATCCTTGGGACCAGTTCTATGTTAGATATATCAGTTGTTTCAGCATGTAAAACCCCAAATAATATATTATAGTAAAAAATGAGTTTGTTTTCCATTATATTTGTTTGCTGCAAGTTGATTGCTTTATTTTACATCACAATTTTTGTTAAATTTATAAAAATTTAATTGTGAAAATTTTGTTAAAAAGAAATCAGGAAAAATACCTTTAATTTCTCATTTAATACGTTACATCACATCAATGTTTTCCATGTTATAAGTCCATATTAATTACTTTGTCTTCATGTTTCTTTCTCTCAACCATTTACTTTTATATTTTTCATGAAACCCTAAATACCTTTTTGATAAAGGGTTGGTTCTTATTTCTTTGAGATATATTTTGATGTAATACCTCTTTAATAAAAAGTTGAAAGTAAATAGATAATGAATCAAGTCCTTTTTAGTTCTTATTCTATATTATTCTAGGCCAAAAATTTACAAAATTGTATGCAAAATACTTATGGCAAATTATATCATAATTACTAGAATTCTAGTAGTCACTTTTCAATTGGACTAACTTTAAAATCTGTGCATTTTCATTCGGTATAAGATCATACTTATGGTACTTAAGGGAAGTATACACATGGATTGAACCATTTTAAAAAAATTTATTAGTTGAATTATGATTTAAAAAACTCTTCACACTTGGATTATGCAATCTAATATATAATTTTACATTCTTTCCACATAAAAACAATTTTAACTAAGTTTCTATGATTAAAATATCTACCACCTTCTCTTCCATTATTTCGGGCATACAAAAATTGACAGAAACTTAATTACATCCATGGAAAAGAACAAATGCTCCCATATTATTTCTCATTCCATAAATTTGAGTACCAAATACCAAAATTTGAGTACCAAATACCAACCAAAAGCCATTGATTGAGTTTATAGTTCCATCTACTCATTATCAAGTTACAACAATAAAGTAATTTCAAATGAAATTCACATCAATAGAACATCCAAGTGATGGTTAAGCATGTCATATTGCATTTCCATCCTTCCCTACCATGCTTATATTACTTACACTCGTAATTTTTATCCCCCAATCAAAGAAACTACACGTGCTTATATTATTTATATTCACAATTTTTTTCACCCAATTAAAGAAACTAAGTGTTTAAAATGAAAAAAAATATCTAAAATAGTCATTACATTGTGGATCATGAGAAACATTGGCATAACAATTGTGTAGGATATGAAATAACTTTGTATTGATGTTATATCATTTGATAAAGATAATGATGACAAAATGTGATTGAAGTTAGATGGTAATAATAGTAAGAACTAAAATATAGTGTAATGCACAAGTAGTATAGGTATATGGGATGTAATTAGCATCAAATTTGGGGCATTTCAACATGGATACTTTGGCAATAACATCCTTAATTTGATCGAACTCTTGTTTTTCAACTTGACCCCATTTAAACATAGCATCTTTCCTTTTCATATTTTGTAGGGGTAGATGATCTCATGAAAGTTAAGAACAAATATTCTTACTAAATTTATCTTATCAAAGAATGATTGCATAAATTTATTATTATGTAGATACAACATTTTCTTAATACCTTGAACCCATTTTGGGTTGATGTATATTTCTTCCTTAGAGATTATATGACCTAGAAATTTTCCCCAGTATTCATAGATATTCCATACTTATAACATTGTTCAAAGATCTGAGTTAAATGAATAATATGATTAGCCTTGTTTAAAAAAAATATTATTACATCATCTAGGTAGACTACCACACTTTTGTTCAAAAACCCCATAAAACCCAGATCCATGGCTCTCTAGAAATCTTCTCCTATGTTGATTATTCCAAAAGGGAATCATTTTATGTGTGAAAGTCCTCAATTTTGTGTGGAACATTTTTTTGATCCTATCCTTATCAAAAACTAGAACTTGGTTGTAACCTAAGAAACCATCTTATAGGGAAAACATTTCTAACCCAGAAATGGTTTCTCCACGGAAGGAACTAGGTAGTGATCATTTTTTAACACTTTGTTCAAGTTCCTAAAATATTCACTTAAACAGATCTCTCCAAAAAAAATCTAAATAAGCACCAAATTAGCTACGCACACAGAATGTTTAACCTGAAAGATGATCTTGTTGTCTAGTAATTTTCTAAGTTATTTCTAGACTTGGGCTTCTAAGGATGGGATAATTTTCCTAGGCTTCTATTGAAACGGCTTAGCATTTGACTTTAATGAGATGACACACTGAATGATTTAAGTGTCTTAAGTCTTAAGTACTTCACATGTCCAATAAAACTTCTTAAAAAATTTATGGATGTCTTGTACCTTAGCCTCATTGCAATTTGTTCCAACATTCTCATTCCTAGGATATCTAGGAGTTCTAAAATTGATTTGTCAATATTTTAGGATGAAATAGTGAGCCTTGGCATAAGTACATCTACAAAACTTGTTCTTCATACCAAAATGTCATTATGTAGATGTTATCTTGTGGGCTATAACATTAGCCAAGGAGTTGGGGTCTTCACTCAATTGGGAATCATGTTTATCATCTTTGATTTAGAGTCTTTGAAAGTCTCCTCACAGGTTAAAAATTAAAGGGTATATGAGTCATCATTGAATACCCTCTATTTCATGACATAATCTGGGACTAAAAGGTGTAAAAAGAAGGTATATGGAGAATATGCATTGCTTAAAGTCTTCTAATGATGAAAATCTAGACAAATTCATGGCTAATGAATTAGCTTCTTGGATTTGGCTATGATGTAAACTGTTAATCTTGAAAGCCAAAAATTTATCTTTGATTTAGAGTCTTTGAAAGTCTCCTCACAGGTTAAAAATTAAAGGGTATATGAGTCATCATTGAATACCCTCTATTTCATGACATAATCTGGGACTAAAAGGTGTAAAAAGAAGGTATATGGAGAATATGCATTGCTTAAAGTCTTCTAATGATGAAAATCTAGACAAATTCATGGCTAATGAATTAGCTTCTTGGATTTGGCTATGATGTAAACTGTTAATCTTGAAAGCCAAAAATTTATTTATTAGATTCAAGGCTTCCTGTTGATAATACTTAAGATGTTGTGAATTACCATGGATCATGTTTCATATTTGGCGCATGATGATCTTGAAATCACATGAGACCTTAATAACTTGAGCTCCTAGTTCTAGGCATTTTCAGAGTCCTTGACTTAGAGCCTCATATTCCATGCTTTCACTTTTGAGCCTTCACATGAGGAAACTCATTTTTCAAGAAGCATATACATTAAGGCACCCAACACCCACTATATTGGTAGATTTAGATCCGCAAATGAAAATATTCTATGTCTATTATTCATAGTTGTAAGTGATAGGTGTGATTGCAATGTATGAGTTAGATGACTATTTTCCTAAAACATAGATTTGAGTTTTGTTTGACCTAGAGTTATAGTCTATAAAAGTGAGTTAAAATCATTAAATTTTGGGGATAGTGGATGGTCAAGCATTGGAATTACCAAAGAAGGAATCCAATGTATAGTCTCCTAATATTGAAAATTCTATGTGAGATGGCTTGTGTGGTGCCTTACATTGGGTGATAATGTCTTTCATGTATTTTTCCCACATGACCTTAATATTATAGGGTGCTTCCTTCCTTGGGAGCCAAATTTAATACCAATATGATGTGAAATACCCTTCTAGCATTGAGGACCAACACCTACTCATTTTCATAACATAAGCTTTGAGAACATCAACTATTGTGATGTTTATGATTTGGTGGACATGTTGGTTGATGACCAATCTGATAACGACTTCCTTTAACTCACATATGACCTTCACTTTGATTTTCTCAAGTTCAATGATGTTGTATGAACTTTTGATATGGTTCACCCAAATATTTTTGCATATAAAGTATGTCATGACATTGATGGAGGCTCCAAAATCGACCAAGCAATTATGTACATTACGGTTAAATATTTCATATTTAAGAAAGATATGGGGTGTATGACTCTTACTACTCTTTATATAATATTGTTGGAGATTAGTTATTGAGATATTATCAATAGTTTCAGTTTGATCATCGAACAATTATTTAATCATTAATTTATGTTGTTGCAAGTTCATTTTGCAAATTTCCATCATACCTATATTGGATTTCATCATTTTTAGACCCTCTGTGATTCCATATTCAATAGGAGAAGGGATTTTCTTATTAGGAGAAGGGGAACTTTTGTCAAGTGGAGGATGTGATACTATTGGATTCTCATTATGTGTGGTTGATGGGTGTTATTGGAAAAATCCCTCTTGCGAACAAGAGCAATCTCCCTAGACTCAATGATCAAATCTAGAACAAATAGGACAATGCATATTATCTTTCTCTTGTAAAGTTTGAACATGACTTGTTTAAAAAAATAGGTCTTAACTTCAATCCTCTTCCTACTTGATTTCGTGCTCTACTTCAATATTTGAAGACTGGAACCTATAATAACATAGAAATGCAAAAGGATCAAATCATATTATGCGTGAATAAGTTCAAATAAAAACTAATTAGAAGATCGAGGAACTCTTATACAACGAATGAAAATAATAAACGCATCATGTGAGAAAATAGTATATATTGTATTAACAAATAAGAGGAAGATATTACAACCCAGGCCTTGATTTCATAATCCTCCACTCAAATATCTCCAATCCTTCATTTATCATGACAAAACTTCAATCCTAATTTGGATAGCATAATGACATAAACAAAGTACTTCAAAAGCCAACCCTCTCCTCTTTGGTTTGCTTGGTATTTATAGGAGAAGAGTAGAGGTTTTCATGATCCACTTCTGAAGGGGTGAGATCCACAATTAGGGGAGTAGGTTCCATAATGAGTGGGCTTGAATCTATCAACTTTGGGATGAGGCCCAGATAGGGAGGGGCTCAAGCCAATTCAGTTTGAAGAATATTTTTGAGCAATGCTTCTAGAATTTACTTTTTTATTTTTTACCCATGAACAGTTTTCATCACACTTTTTGTTTTAACTAACTATGTTGATCATTTCATGTTTTCAATGATTACATGTGTGACATCACACTTTGACTATAGGAAAGGTTCGATGAGGGCTAAAATTAGGTTGTTTAACAATGTAATTCAGGATTCTTGTATTTCTTATAATGGCTCTTCTTCCATATTTGTAGGGGAATGTTCAAAAGGGTTCATCAAATAGCGAGAGATATGATTTAGGGTATTTTTTCGTGCTTTTGCCTCAATTCGACAAAATTAAGTGTAATAGATTTCCCCCTAAAGTATAAAATCAGAAGTTATATATGAAGAATGAAGTGCTTTATCATGTGAAAGTTCGGATCGAAGACTGATTGGTTGGAGACCTGCAAAGAAACAATCAAGGGTTACACTACAATATAATCTTGAAATCATCTCTGAGGTAGGCATTCCCATACTCAGTATAGTATCTAAAAAAATTGTAGACATAACTTTGGAAATGTGTAAAAAATCATTTGAACTGTCAAGTCAAGAGGGTAACTCCATGAATTAACTTGTTTATTGCATTAGCCATATCCTGAATTTATACATGACTGGAGAGACTCTTGGGATTCCAATTCCAAGGTCTCTTGGTTTTCTCAAATGCATAATTAACAATATTTACAATAATCCTTTTGAATTAGGTGTCAACATTCCCTCCCTTAATATGAAGGGATATTGGTAAGTCCAAGCATCATTATGAATCTTTCAAACTTTTCTCTTCCAAGCAATTTGGTGAATATCTCTGCAATCTTCTCATTTGTGGAACAATATCGTAGGTGGATTGTTTTGGCCTCAACATGATGTTTTATCAAATGGTATTTTATATTGATCTGCTTTGTTTGATCATGGAACTTTGGGTTCTTGGCCAATTTTATTGCAGAAGTGTTTTCAATCAAAATAGGAGTTAAATATACTTGTTTCTCCTGCAAATCTTCCAGAACTTACCAATGCCACACAATTTCCTTCGTTGCTTCAGTTTTTGCCACATATTATGCCTCAGTTGTGGAATCTGTTGGAACTAACTATTTTCATGACCTCCACGAAATAACTCTTGATCCAAGCCTCATAACATAACCTAAAGTAGATACTCCAGTTTCTTTATCTCCATCAAAATTTGAATCAAATTATCCAATAAAGTTGAAGGCATCCACCTATGTATACTTGAGTCCAAAGTATTGAGTTCCCTTCAAGTACTTTAGAACTATTTTTGTAGCATACCAGTGACCATCACAAGGATTTTGCATAAACCTGGAGAGGATTCCAAAAAAAATGAAATGTCTAATGTGGTATTAGTTAGGTAGTTGAGACTTCTTACAAGTTGTCCATACTTCGTTGCATCCTCAAATTATTCTCCTTCAGTGGATGTGAGCTTTAATTTATGTTCCAATGGAGTAGTCAAAGGATTGCACTCAATCATGCCAAACTTGTTCAACAAATATCTAATGTACTTCTTCTAAGAGAGTAATACAAACTTTGGATGTTGGTTACTTCAATACCAAGATAGTAGTGAACATAGCCCAAATCTGTCATTTCAAAACGTTTCCTCAGTTCTCTCTTTATGGATGCAATGTAGCTCTCATTATTCCCTGTCATTAGAAGATTATCTACATACACCACAAGATATACAATTATTTTCCAACTTTCTTGAAAAACAAAGTTGCATCATCAAGATCATAATGTTTGAAATTGATTTCCATAAGATGCTCAGTTAACATCACGTACTATGATTATGGTGCTTGCTTGAGACCATACAAGGATTTTACAATCTTGCATACTTTTTGTTCCTAACCCTTAACAACAAATCCTTTTGGTTAGGAAAATAAAAAATTCTCTTTCAGATCTCCATTCAAGAAATCAATTGTTACATCCATTTGATGGACTTTCCAGTTGTTCTATGTTGCCAATGCAAAGAGTGTCTAGATGGTAGCGCATTTTTCTATGGGGTAAAAACTCTCCTCATAGTCAACCCCTTCCTTCTATGCAAAACCTTTTGCCACAAGCCTAGACTTGTGCTTGTCAAGTGAGACATCTTCTTTATGCTTATTTTTGAAGACCCACTTGTAGCCAATTGTTTTGGTTCCCAATGGAGGATCAACTAGCTTCCAAGTGTTATTCTTTATCAAAGCATCATATTCTTTTTGCATCACTTCTTTCCATTCATCATGAGAAGCGGCTTCTTTGAAGTAAATTGGTTCAAAATCTGTAGAAAATTTCAATTCATAATCATAAGAAACATCCATATCAACCGGTGAATCAAGATTGTCTACATCACCTTCATTCTACCTGGTTAATATTCTTGTTCCTCTCTTTCCAACCTCATTAGGAAAAACAATTTCAAGTGTCTTTGTCAACCATTTTTGAGGACCTTTTTGAGATGGCCCATGTTGTTTAGTGGATTGAGATGGGGTTGAACCAATGTTTAGTCTCCCAATTCTATTAATCACATCACTCAAAATGTCATCAATGGTTGGAGCTTCATGCAAGGGAGAGAGTGCTTCAGAAGAAGATTCCACAGATTGATCCAGTATGGGGGTCCCCCTTTCAAGATGTCGAATCTTATTATCAAACTCTTGGAAAGACATTTCATGTATGAATCTATCCAAGCGATCAAGTTGTCGCTCAACAACATTGTCAGAATTAGAAGATTCAAGAAAGATCACATCTCTAGATATTATAAACTTCTTATTCACTTCATCATAGAGACGATATGCTTTGGAGGTATTTCAGTTCCCCAAGAATATACATTTTTGACTCCTTGCACTGCGTTTTTTCCTATGTTCCTTAGGTAACAAGGTATAGGAGGTGGAATCAAAAAGCTTGAGATGCCTCACTAAAGGAATGTGTCCATACCACATTTCATATGGAGTCTTTCTTTTTATAGCATTAGATGGACATATATTCTTTATATACACGCCACATAGAACTGAATCAACCCAAAACATCAATTTACCATTCTTGAAAAACATCATGGAACGTATCATATTTAAGATTATCTAGTTCATTCTTTTAGCTACTCCATTCTGTTGGGGATTATAAGGCATGGTTGTTTGATGTTTGATCCCATGTTGGAAAAGATAGTTTTCAAATTCATTTATGTATATTCCTTTCATTATGAATACAAATAGATCCAATGTGAGACTGTGCATCATTTTCAATCCATGCATGAAATTTCTTGAATGTTTCAAAAGCTTCACATTTGTTCTTCAATAATAAACCCAACACATTCTAGTGTATTCATCACTAAACGTCATCATATATTTATTACCATTTGAAGAAGGAACAACTATTGGGCCACACAAATCAGAATGAATGAGTTCAATTTTTCTATGTGTTCTAGAATGAAAATCATGAAAAGATTATTTTTTGTTTTCCTAAGATATAAGTATCACATTGCTTAAGTTTCCTAGGAATAGTAGGCAAACAACACCATTTTTCTTCAAAAAAACGAGGTTGTCATAGTTCAAGTGTCTAAATATAGCATGTCATAATATACTTGATGGAAATGTACCTTCATCATAGAGATAATTGTATAAAAAGTTATGTGTACTAACAGACGTTCCTTGCAACTTCAGAAGCCTTTCTTCTTATATCCTCGTCATGGCAAGTGAGTGATATGATGCTTTTCTGACCTTGACCTTGCCATCAAATATGTGAATGGAGTGTCTTTGCTGGCGGATTTGGACCAAAGACAACAAGTTTCTCCTCAAATCCAAGAGGTATAGAACATCATGTAGAAGAAAGTCTAGAATATTAAGCATTTTGAGCCCGATGGTGCCAAGCCTTAATGGCTTGAGTTTTGATTTGTCTAAAAATTATATTTCTCCATCAACATTATCAGTGAATTCTTCAAATAAATCTCCCTTGAAAGTCATGTGGCAAGTTGCAAGTGAAGCATTGAATAAGTCTTAGGTTACTCTAATGTTGCAATGTGCCACAACATAATATGGATTCATGTGCTTTACCTTTCCCTTTGTCGGGTGTTTTACCTTTTCCTTCATTTCTTTCCTACTCAATTTTGTCCAAATGGAACTTACAAGCGGAAGCATCATTTCCATCTCTATTTCATTGTATGCAATGAAGATCAAACTTTTCTCCTTGGGACTTGTTAGCGCTCAAATCTGCCTTAGGCTGAAATAAGGCAAGACTCAAGGCCACATCAAACCACGCTCAACCTCGTAGCTAGCCCTACGAGGATGGGAGAGGGCTCTCTCCAGGTCAAACTCGGCAAAATATAATCGAAAAGGCTCGAGATGACCAAATTGATGACTGATTTTAGGCTAGGTATGAAGTACAAAGAGTTTAGAATTGGGTTTTAATAATTTTGTTGAATTCAAGGGAAACGCAAATTTGGGTGCCAGGATGAGGCACAGTTTTTGCAGAGGTCCACTTGGGGCAAGATAGGCGATTGTTTTGATGCCTTAAAGCAGGTGAAATGGGTAGATCAGACTGGTGAGGGGCTAAGGAGAGCAAGGAGTCTCAAGGCTTCTCCTTAAATTGAAGAAAACATAAAAGATTAAACAAATTTAAAGGCAGAGCATAGCAATTTCATGGATTCTACCTTAACACTTCATTTGTTTAATAACAAAAGATTCAATAGAGATAATGATGCACATACACA
>APFE030375068.1:128465-140519 GCA_000404065.3 Pinus taeda
ATCAACATGCTCGGTCTCATGAATGTCAAACTGCTGTGAAGGCCCTCCCTCATCATGGATGATCTCTGGAGGAGGCTGTAGCGCGGAAAGGAAATCATGGGAGATGAAATCCTCCCAAGCAATACCCTGTTGTGCCAATTGATGCATCACTATAATTTTGATCAATGCATAGTGATATATGCTCCTGTGCTGATGTGCCGGGGTCTTCCTCTGTACTAAGGGTACCATCCTCTCTATGTTTCGGCACATGAAAAACGGAATGATCATCATACGTACCCGTGTGAAATGCATCAAAAAACGTACATGGTACGCATAGAGACGTGAGAATCTGCCCTCACAGCTGAAATACTGAATGATGAGTTTCATCCATGGTGCAAACTCATCTTTCATGTATCTGAAAGAAAAGGCCGCAGTCAAGTGTTTGATATATGCAGGCTTGACATATGGCTCATAATAATATCTGTCCAGCATCTGGCGTTTACTCCATTCCTCCCCCACATTTGGTATCCCGGTGGCTTGAGAAATAGTGTCGGGTGACAAAGTGAAATCCACTCTGGCAAGGTTCACATGACCATCTTGTAAGTTAAGGACAAATAGACGGACCAGTTCCCAATGATGATGATTTTGTGAGATCATCTCACAATATTGGTAACATGTTTGGCGCTGAAAACAATCCATTGCAAGCGGGCAAGCTTGCAATTGAGCCAAAGAGGTAGGCTCCTCCCTAACATGTTGTCCACTCTTTCCACCTTTGTGATACCTCTGTGGCACATTAGGCACGTTGACCTCCGGTGTAGAGTCACTATCATAATCCTGCTCATATATTGACTCGGTTTTTGACATGTTCTTTAACAACAAGGTGGTTGGAATATATATATATTTGCTGATATAAAACTGTGTGCCAAAAGTTGACTGTTGACTTTTTGTCTCTTTATCAAAATGTTGTAACCAAGGGGACATAAATGATGGGAATTGTTAGGAAAAGGAAAGCATTAAGGAAATGGGAACAATGGAAATAAAATGAGGAAATTAGGGAATGGAAAGGGGCATAGAAATGTTTTAGGGTTTTGAAATAAGGTAGGGATCATATGGTTATAGCAGAAGGGAGAGTTTAGGGTTTTGAGAGAGGAAGATGTAGAGTTTGATGAGGAATAATTGGGAAAAATAGTTGGGGAATATAGGCAATGGGAAACAAGGGAAAAAATAAGCCTTGGCAGTAATGATTTTTGAAAACCCTACAGCAAACTTTGCACTTGACCTTATAGAAATTTGATGAACATGGAGGGTTTTGTACACTTGGTTTTCATGACAAATATATGCTAATCTTTCTTCATATACACCATCAAAAAACAAAATCGAGTCATGATTGCATGCCTACCTGTGAATTTAGGCGTGAGGAGAGGTGATTTGAGTGATTTCTTGGCGAATTGCAGGCATAAACCCTATGCGCGGCGCGCTTTACCCAACGCGTCGCGCGCTCTGAGTGCACCGCGCCTGTGTTAATTTACACTGCAAAAGGTCGCCTGATGCGCCGCGCGCCTATGCTGATGCGCCGCGCGCCCTGGAGCTGACCCAAATACTCACAAACTTGCCACAAACTTGCAAAATAACCCTTGAATGATGCTCTTAGCTCTCAAAATGTGGAATAGGTTGCAAATGAGGAGAAATGACTTGATATAGCATCCATTTTAATTTTTGCTCAATGAAAACTCATTTTTCTTATGTTTGGTTGTTGACACTTTTTCAAAATTAATAGGCTCTGACCTTTTGGTTTCCTTCATAAAATAGGTTGAAATGATGATTTTCTCTGATAATTTTTTGCAGGGATAGCTCTGATATGCTTCAGCAAAGGAGACCAAGGCTGCACTTGAACAATTGAAGAACTGAAAATTTTTACAATTTTTACAAAAATGAGGTGGCGACTTGTCTTCAAAACAGCGTTTTGAAGAGAAGTCCTTATTCAGCTGTACAATGGTGAGAATTATTGAAGTGATGATCTATCAAAGGCATCCCTCTGGCCTGTTGGTCTTCTAAGACTTTTCAAGACTAAATTAACTCAAACCCTAGACCTAGACCTAAAAATTTTAGAAATGACTTGTGAAGCTTTATGACTCATCCTAAACCAGCAGTGATATGCACGAGGGGAATGAATAACACAGATCACTCCATCAGAGTTATGGCATGCCTAACGAAATGCAACTGATGAAAACTGGTGGGACACCTAAAACATGAAATGCAAAAAAGAGCTTTGATCTCTGATGGAGGGATAACTAGACCAACTCTAACAGGACTATCCCCACCCCTGAAATTCCTCCTCTCTCTTCCTCTTTGGCCACCTCTGTTGGAAATATTGAGAGGGGGGTGAATCAGTATCTCTTTTCAATTGTTATTATTACCAATTTAGATTCTTTACAATTTTAATCAAAGAAATCATTTTATTAAATATAGAAAAAGATTGAATACAATATCGATGAATTTTTCCAAGCACCAACTTGGACTTTGATGAGGCTCCAACCTCTAGGGCTCTGACCCTATCTTACCAAGGCACCAACCTTGAATTTAGGAGCACCAACTCGAAGGACACCAATCCTTCCAATTCTGAGGCACCAACCCCAAGGGCTTTGACCCTATAGATTTACTCTGTCAAGAAATGTTTGTTTGTATTATACTCCTTCCAAGGAGTTCTTTACCAAATCCTGTCCTTGTAGTCTCTGCAATAGGTCATTGTTTGCACTATGGCTTCACTTGGGTCTGAACCTTCCAAGATGAATCAAGTCAAAATATTTTTCTCCCACTCTTTCTTATGCTTACTTCTTCGCTCGGCCTTCATCTTCTACTACACCTTTTTCATCTGCTCGACCTTCAACTTCTCGACCTTCGGCTTCCTCTGTCTCTTCAAGTTCATGAGTTGTGAACTTTTAATTCTTCTATGTGCCCGATGCTCGAGATCAATACTTAAGGTGAGGTATTATAACTTGTATTTATATGGGTTTCCCTAGTACCCAAAAGACATGTTTATTTGGAAGGAGAGGCTAACTTATGGATATTCATCCAATTACTCATAAAAAAAATTTATTTACAGAAAATTTCATAAGAGAGACTGTGCCCACATGAGGTCCCACATCCATGTCATCAACCGCAATCACAATTTTGAAGGTCCTGCAATCGTAAACTTTAACATTATCGATGTAACATAGCCAATACTCATATTGTTGATGAAGCAGACATGATATAACATTAAAAAAATTTCAATAGATCCGTCGGATCCACAGCGTCTATCGCAATCGACGGTTCAAGGGTTTATCGTAATCAGCGGTCCGGGGTGACAAACCCTTTATGATTTGCGTAACTTCCAATACTCAGACAATATACTACATAAAGGTGTATTATAATGGAGTTGTCGAGTCTACATATTATATCACAATCGACATTTTTAATGGAACATGATTATGCGAACATAAAGGTTTGTGATTATGTGATGGATGTGATATTATATTGAGTTGTATTGCAATGGTGCAATAGATCCACATTATTATCGCAATCGCAGTTTTAGTGTGACATTCCTTTAAGACTTGCGATGTGAAGGTTCTGATACAGTGGATGAGATATTACAATAGGGCGTGTTGTAATCGAACCATCAGTCTGTAACTCATATCGCAATTGGTGATTTCAGTGTAACAAGACTTCAATACTTGTGACACGACATATGCGATAGTGTATTGAGGTGTGCTGTATTTGAGCGATCGGGTTCGCAATTCATATCGCAGTCAGTGGTTTTAACATGACATGCCATAAGACTTGTGATAAGAAAACTCCGATACGGGGGATGTGATGTTTCATTAAGTTGTATTGTAATGGAGCTATCGGGGCTATGTTGTATATCGCAATCAGGGGTTTTGAGCAATGTTACATAACTCAATATAATAGAACTGCCGATAAATTTCCTCTGATGACATTGTTAACTCCTCTCGGCTCTTCATCTTGGGCATATGCATTTTAAATGGTTTCCAATGACTTCTTCCTCTTACTCTTGGGTTCTCACTCTTGTGACTTCTCTGTGATTTCTTTCCACTCTTCTGATAGCTCTTCTTCTGATGATGTGTTCTTCTTTGCTCCTCCAATATCGTTGTTGCTCCTATGGCTTAGCTTCTTGTGACCTTCGATAACTCTTCTTTAACTGCTCTTGTTCTTGACTTCAATGGCTTCCTTGATGACTTTCCTCCTTGGCTTCTTGCTTCTGTTTCTTCACGGATCTGCTTCTCCTTGGCTTCACATCATCATTTGGTATCCCAGAATATTTCCATATTGACACCAATGATAATATAGATCAACAATCTCCCCCCTTTGTCATTGGTGGCAATTTCTTCTTCTCTCCCCCTTTGACATCAATGGCAAAGGAGTGCACAAGGACTCCCCCTGTCATGTGGCATATTGAGAATCAGTTTAGTGTGATGCTAAACTAATAACCCCCATATTTTGATAGATATGTTCAAATGCTTCTCGAGGAAGAGGTTTGGTGAAAATATCTGCAATTTGTTCCTTAGTATTGATATATTCCAACTTGATGTTTTGTTTATCCACCTATTCATGGAGAAATGATACTTGATTGGTATATGTTTGGTCTTTGAATGCATCACTGGAATTTTACCAAGACTAATAGCACTTGTGTTGTCACAATAGATGGTGATTGGTTGTTTAGTTTCTAGGTTGACATCCTTAAAAGCTTCCTTCATCCATAGTATTTTTGTACAACAGTTAGTTGCGGCTATATATTCGACTTCAACTGTAGAGGGATATATAGATGATTGTTTTTTGCTAAGCCAAGCTACTAGGAAATCTCCATAAAAAATAATTTCCACTGGTGCTTTTATGATCATCCATGCTTCCAGCCCAATCATCATCAGTATAAGTTATCATTATAGTATTTGTGCTTTTGGGATACCAAAGACCAAAGTCAGGGGTTCCTTTCAAGTATATGAGAATTATTTTCACAGCCAACATGTAGGATTGCTTAGGAGTTGATTGAAATCTTCACACCATTCCCACTGCTTTCATAATGTCGAGCCTTGTAGTAGTTAAGTATAAGAGAGCTCCAATTATTGACCTGTAAAGAGTTTCATCTACCAGCAGGGATTCATTATCTTTGCTTAATTTGCAGTTTGTGGTCGTCGATGTGCTCATAGGTGCACATTCTTCCATTCCATATCTTTTAAGCATATCTTTGAGATATTTTGTTTGAGAGATAAACATGCCTGTTGTGGTCTACAATACTTGTAGTCCAAGGAAGTAGGATAGCTCACCAATCATTGACATTTCGAATTCTTTTGACATATTTTGAGCAAACTCATGGCTCATTTCATCATTATTACTAGCAAAAATTAGATCATCAACATATACAAGGGTGATTAGTAATTTATCCTCATCCATCTTCATGTAGAGATTACTTTCGACCACCTCCTTTTTGAAGTTTTGTTGTTGGAGATAGTGATCAATATTTTGTACCACACTCTAGAAGCTTGTTTCAAACCGTAAAATGCCTTCTTCAACTTACATACAAATTCTTTTCCTTCTGCTAGATCAAAACCTTTTGGTTTCTCCATGTAGACTTCTTCCTTTAGTTCCCCATTCAGAAATGTTGATTTTACATCTATTTGATAGACTTTTAATCCTTTTGAGAATGCAAATACCAAGAACATCCTTATATCTTCCATATGAGCTACCGGTGCAAAGGTTTCTTCAAAATCGATTCCTTCACTTTGTGAATAACCTTTACAGACAAGTCTTGCCTTATTTATGATGATTTTTGCATCTTCATTCTTTTTTATTTTGAACACCCACTTAGTTCCAATTATATTTTTATCCTTTGGATGCAATACCATCTCCCATGTCTCATTTTTCTCAATTTGAAACATTTCTTCTTCCATGGCTTCCACCTAATGAGGATCCTTGCTTGAGTAAAAGTTTTTGGTTCTATCATAGATAGGAGAGCAACAACATTTCTCTTTGGTGTACTTTTCATCCTTCTTCGGGTTTGTATTCCTTCATCTACATTGCTAATAATCTGCTCTTTCGGGTGATGTTTTTGGAGGAATTTCACTTTTGAAGGAGTTTGAGATGGTTCTTTTTCTTTTGTTTTTCTTGATCTTTTCTTCCTTTTCAGGTTCTTCTCTGCTTTCTTCAATACAGGGGTCAACTTCATGATCTTCAATTTTCTTTTCTGGAAGCCTTTCATCAATCTTCACATCAATACTTTCCACTATTTTCTAGTCAGTTATTGTAGCACTTGTAAGAGTTGCTTCTGGTAGAATACCCAAGAAATATTCCTTCGTCAACCCGAGAATCAAATTTTCTTGGTGAGTCATCATTGATCTTTATGAAGCATTTGCTTCCAAAAATCCTAAAGTATTTTACTGAGGCAGGTCTTCCTTTCCATAATTCATAAGGAAACTTTTCATTATTTGGTCTTAGTTGAGTTCGATTCAAGGTATAAATTGTTGTCCCGACTAATTCCTTCCAAAATTTTGGCTACAAGTCAGCTGTTAGTAACATAGTTATATCCATTTCTTGAATATTTTGGTTTCTCCTTTCAACTACCCCATTTTTCTTAGGTGTTCTAGCAGCAGAGAGCTCTCTTTGGATTACATGTTCTTTGCAAAATTCATCAAATTCTTTTGATGTGAATTCTCCTCCTCTATCCATTCTAAGACATTTAAATTTGGAATCATTTTCATTTTTTACAAGAGCTTTAAGATTCTTAAAACATTCAAATGGTTCACATTTATATTTTATGAAATATACCCACATCATTCTACTATAGTCATCAACAAATAAGCAAAATACCTTTCTCCTTGGAGTGCTGGAGTTCTGGTTGGCCCACATAAATTTGCATGAATGATCTCTAGAGGTTTTGACATGGATAACTCCTTAGTCTCGTGGTTGGTTCTAGTTTGCTTTCCATGCTGACATGGGCCACATACAGCTTGATCTGGGTTGGAGATCTTTGGAATGTCCGTTACTGCATTGATTTTGCTGATATTGATTAAGTTATCAAAACTTGTATGCCCCAGTCGCTTATGCCACAACCAACTTTCATCTGTTTGACTTAGAAAACATTTATCTTCTTGAATTTTGTTCAGAATGTGGATGTTTTCTGATGTTCTAACTCCTTTCGCCACAAGTTCTCCTGAGGAAGAGTTCCTTATTTCACAATTTTTAGTGTTGAAGACGACATTATGTCCTTGATCACAGATTTGGCTAACACTCAAGAGATTATGTTTGAGCCCATCTACCAACAAAGCATTTTGAGCCTTTCATTTTCCATTAATAATGGTAACAGTTCCTTTTCTAGCAATTTTGGCAGACCCACTCCCAAAGGATACATTTCCTTCCTTTTTGTTTAAAGAGACAAACTTCTTTTTGTCACCTGTCATATGTCTGGAGCACCCCCTATCCAGAAACCAAATATTTTCCTCACTGTGAGCACATAAAGCTAGACCACATTTATCCATATTGGGATTTTCATCTTTTGCTTCTCTACTTTTGAGGGGGCAATTTTGTTCGCTATGTCCATTATCATTACATAATGAGAAAATTTGATCAAATTTGGTGAAAGGATTAAACGAGTTGAAGGTCTTGATTTTTCCTTGCCCTTTGAGACTACATGGTTTTTTTATCTAATCCTTCAATATTGGTGCTTCATTCTTATGAGCCATGCAATGTTTAGCTTGATGACCAAATTTTTTACAATAATAACAATGTCCAAGAAAGATAGTTTGGTACATGTTATAATAGCCATGATTTGAATAAACCTTCTTTCTTGGAGTTTCTCTTTCTTCATTATTTGGATTTGAGTTAAGCCTTTGATAAGATGATTTTCTTCTTTTGGATCGTTGCAAAGTATGTCGGCATAGCTTCTTGTATTATCCTTAGCACTTGATGAAAAATTGATCCCAGACTTGTCACTTTAAGATTTCTGAGTGTTGAGAATATGATCAAGTGTTTGAGAACTTTTCCAAATTCTTTTGATTTGTTCCATTTCCTTTTTGAGAGATACTATTTCAGCTTCGTGTCTTTCACATATAATGTCCTCCCTTCTTTTAGCTTCCTCTTTGTCCATTTTAAGAGAGATAACCTTCTTTCGTAACTCTTCATTTTCTTCAATGGTACTTATCAGTAATTAATTTGTATCTTCTTCATTTTCCTTTCTTGGTTCATCATCTTTAGTGAATGTCATAAATAGTACTTCCTTCTAGCATAGTCATTCTCTTCATCTGATTCATCATTACTTTCTTTGTGGTGGAAGATATCTTTGGATGATTTCTTCTTGATGACCACATATTCATCCTCATCAGATTCATCTTGTTTAGAGAGGAAATTCTGCTTAGTAAATCCTTTCTTTTTGTATATCCTTCCTTCCTCATTATCATCGCCATGCTTATGAGGACATTTTGCATCATAATGACCTATTCCTCCATAGTTGAAACAAATAAGAGGATGCTTACCTTTTAGCTTGGATCCTTTCTTTAGTCTTCGTAAAAATTGCGCCAATTCAGATTCAACATCGGAGTCATCACTGCTAGTATTCCACCCTTTTCCCTTTTTTTAATTTTGAGGCCTTGAATGTTGCATCTTTGGAACTTGGGATTCCTTTTCTTATCTCATAGGCAGTGAGGATTCCATAAAGTTCATCCATTTTGAGAGCATCTGGTTCCTTCATTTCTTCTATAGCACTTACTTTGGAATCAAATCTGTCTAGTAGAGATCTTAAGACCTTTTGAACAACAATGCTTTCCTCAATCTTTTCTCCCAATCCTTTAAGAGAGTTGACTACTTCAGCTACTCAAAGGAAGTATGATGCAATATATTCTTCATCATCCATTTTCAGACTTTCGAACTGCCTCCTATGAGTTTGAAGCTTTTCCTTCTTAACCTTGGATTCCCCATCATATAAGCTAACCATCTTATCCCATGCTTCTTTGGTCAAGTCACAATTCAAGACTTTCGTAAACTCAGAATCAGTAATTCCACTAGTAATGGAATTTAGAGCTTTGGCATTGGCAATATACGTTTTCTTTTCATCTTGATCAGTAGGAAGAGTGGGAGGGGAATTGTACCCATTCAGAGAGTGTCCCAAACTTAAGATCCAAGGGAAATTAAGTAGTAAGACATTCTCTTTTTCCAAAAACCAAAATTAGTACCATCGAACAAGGGAAGCCTTCTTGTCATTTCTTGATTCTTCATTGTAACTAAGAATCCTTCTTCCAGCTGTTAGGTTGATTTTGAAGAAGTTGGCTCTGATACCAATTGTTGGAAATACTGAGAGGGGGGTGAATCAATATTTCTTTTCAATTGTTATTATTGCTAGTTTATATTCTTTACAATTTGAATCAAGGAAATGATTTTATTAAATATAGAAAAAGATGGAATACAATATCTAATGAATTTTTCCAAGCACCAACTTGGACTTTGATGAGGCTCCAACCTCTAGGGATCTGACCCTATCTTGCCAATGCACCAACCTTGAATTTATGAGCACCAACTCCAAGGACACCAATCCTTCCAATTTTGAGGCACCAACCCCAAGGGCTCCAACTGTATAGATTTACTCTATCAAGAAATGTTTGTTTGTATTATACTGCTTCCAAGGACTTCTTTACCAAATCTTGTCCTTATAGTCTTTGCAATAGGTCGATGTATGTGCTATGGCTTCACTTCGGGTCCAAACCTTCTAAGATGAATCAGGTCAAAATATTTTTCTCCCGCTTTGTCTTCTGCTTCCTTCTTCACTCGGCCTTCGGCTTCTACTGCACCTTCGTCATCTACTAAATTACCTTTGGCTTCCTCTGTCTCTTCAAGTTCATGAGTTGTGAACTTTTAATTCTTCTTTGTGCCCGATGCTCGAGATCGATACTTAAGGTGAGGTATTATAACTTGTATTTATATGGGTTTCCCCAATACCTAAAAGACACGTTCATTTGGAAGGAGAGGCCAACTTATGGATATTCATCCAATTACTCATAAACTTGTTTTATTTACAAAAAATTTCATACTAGAGACTATACCCACATGAGGTCCCACATCCACATCATCGATCGTAATCGCAATTTCGGAGGTCCCACAATCGTAACCTTTAACATTATCATTGTAACATCGCTGATACTAATATTGCCGATGAAGCGAATGTGACATAACATTAAACAGTTTTCAATAGATCCATCGGATCCACAACTTCTATCACAATCGGCAGTTTGGGGGTTTATCGCAATCGGTGGTCCAAAGTGACAACCCTTTACGATTTGAGTAACTTCCGATACCCGGATGTGATACTACATAAAGGTGTATTCTAATGGAGTTGTTGGGTCCGCATATTATATCGCAATCAGCATTTTGAATGGAACATGATGATGCAAACATAAAGGTTTTCGATTATGTGATGGATGTGATATTATATTGAGTTGTATCACAATGGTGCAATGGGTACACATTATTATCACAATCGCATTTTTAGTGTGACATTCCTTTAAGACTTGTGATGTGAAGGTTCTGATACAGCAGATGCAATATTACAATAGGGCTTGTTATAATGGGACCATCGGGTCCGTAACTCATATCGTAATCAAGGATTTCAGTGTAACAAGACTTCAATACCTGTGACGTAGTGGATGCGATTGTGTTGAGGTGTGTTGTATTTGAGAGATCGGGTCCGCAATGCATATTGCAATCGACGGTTTTAACATGACATGCCTTAAGACTTGTGATATGACAACTTTGATACAGCGGGCGTGATGTTTCATTAAGTATTATTGTAATGAATTTATTGTTCCCGGGTTGTATATCCCAATCGGGGGTTTTGAGCAATGTTACATAGCTCAATATAATAGAACTGCTGATAAAGTTCCTCAGATGACACTGTTAACTTCTCTCGACACTTCCTCTTGAGCATATGTGTTTTAAAGGGTTTCCAATGACTTCTTCCTCTTACTCTTGGGTTCTCACTCCTATGACTTATTTGTGATTTCTTTTCAATCTTTCACTCTTCTGATAGCTCTTCTTTTGATGATTTGTTATTCTTTGCTCCTCTGATATTGATGTTGCTCCTATGTCTACCTTCCTATGACCTTCGATAACTCTTCTTTGACTGCTCTTATTCTTGACTTCAATGGATTCCTTGATGGATTTCCTCCTTGGCTTCTTCCTCCTGTTGTTTCATGGATCTTCTTCTCCTTGGCTTCACATCATCATTTGGTATCCCAGAATATTGCCATATTGACATCAATGACAATCTAGATCAACAACCTCTTCCTCTAGAAGAATATTGTTCATGATTCTTCTCCTTTTGTGCAAGGCACACAACTTCTTCCTAAGACTAAGGAGTTGTCTTCTTCCCAAAATCTTTCTCTCTCTCAGCAAACTTCTTCTTAGTGGAGTCAAAGATA
Organism: Pinus taeda; assembly: GCA_000404065.3. Lineage (NCBI taxonomy): Eukaryota > Viridiplantae > Streptophyta > Pinopsida > Pinales > Pinaceae > Pinus > Pinus taeda. The sequence goes on from APFE030375068.1 coordinate 139,901, forward strand.
ATTTCTTAAGTTTTTCACTTGCTTGCAATGACTCAAGGTAATCTAAATAGGTGGGATATAGTTCCTTGACATATGCTATGAGAGAAAAAATTATTTCAACACTAGTGGATTTTATGTCATGCATAATGGATCTTACTTTTGATGTTAAGGCAAGATGGTCATCATTTTCAATTCAATATTGAACAACTTGATCATGAATTGAACAACTTCAAGTTCAAAGTGTGAGTCATATGATTCCTTCAACTTCTTTAAGGCTTCAAAAGCATTTGAAAATGGATAAATATGATGACTCACCTCTTCGTTTATTGATGCTACAATCAAGACATAGGCCTTGTTGTTCTTGTTTTCCCAAATAGCAATCTTCTTGTCTAAATTTGGCTTTTCAGGTGCATTGGCTCCTTCTCCTTCACAAACTCCTTTCCACAACTCATTTAAAAATCAAGGTGTGTTTTATCTTTTGGGGCCACTCATGATAGTTCTATTTTCCAGATAGAACTACACCCACAATGAAAATGAGTTAATACATCATATAGTCTAATCTAACCTTTAAATATTACAGTGGTTGTCACAAAAGGTTGATGTATTTGTACTTAAATTGAGTGGCTATGTCTTCAAAAAA